>SNQJ01S0181477.1:7255-19265 GCA_010110895.2 Picea sitchensis
ACTCCTTAAAGATCTCCCTCATGTCAAACATTGGTGGGAAACTTACTGGGAGCAAAGTTCCACAGAGGAGTCTGGAATATATGGGGCCGATCCCACTTGGGATTTTTTTCTGGATGGAGTAAAAGAACAGTATTACCTTGTTGGAAACTATGAGGACCGTGACATCAGATGGACGACACTATGGCAAGAGGGGGGCTAATAAGTTCCAGAGTTCACCAATACCTTCCATACCTTGCGCACCAAGCTGGGTATCAAAGACTCTGAGAAACATTTGGTTCTGAAATATAGTGGGGTTCTACACATATACATCTAGACTGATATGGATTTTCTGGACATCTCATCACTCGGTGCAGCTTATCAATATGTTGTTAAAATCGAGCAGAAATTTAAGCACCAGAACAAATGGGTTTTTGGGTCTACAAATCCACAAAAACCAAAGTATGACAAAGATATCCCTAACAAACAGTCTCCTGAAAATTAGCCCAAGGCACAGGCAAAGAAGGGTCACGGGAAGACAAAGAAGGACACTGGAAAATGGTGTTATTTCCACAAAATCTCCTAGCACAACACCGATGAATGTCTCTCAAAACAGTCATTTGTGGCTAAGATCAAATACAAGGAGCCAAACTCTGATTTGAAATCTAATTATGAAAGTACTGGTAGATGACAGATCATTGACACAGACCCCACCACTATTGTCATGACCGCAGTAATTCAACCAGAAGAACCAACATATCCTGAAGAGGGGGAGCACCTTTTTCATTCATAGATGTGGGTGAAGGGGATCCCGCTGCATTTGATTGTTGATAGCGGAAGCCAAAAAAACGTCATCTCAGCAGAGGTCGTCAAACAGTTGGGATTGTCGACAACACCACACCCGCAACTATACAACATTAGGTGGCTTCGCCAAGGATGAGATCTTCGTGTTTGCCAGCAATGTCAATTGTCATATGGGATCCAACCCTTCAAGGATGAGGTATTATGTGATGTTTCCCCACTAGATTTCTTTGATGTTCTCTTGGGCCAACCATATATGTGGAAGTGCCACGTTGTTTATGAGTCTCGACCCCGCAGTGTCATTGTTTCTCTAGGGGGTCATCTCTACATAATACTAGAGGTAGTTTCGACTACTGTTCCACCTAAAAAGTGTCTCAAGGTAGTATCTCATACTACAAAATTCAGCTTCTTGACAGTCTTTTCAAAAGGGAAACAAAAGAAGACTGCAACCACTACAGCCTCGCCCCAAGCACCTTCTATCCAATAGAAGTAGGTCGACAAAGTTGTAGAAAAGTGCAAAGATTCCTTCTACACATTGTCCTCTCATGTAGCCTGACTTGTTGAATGACCTTAGCCTCAACAGGTTCGTGATAAACTTCCACAAACTGAGCAACATGATGTCTCCAGCAAGACAAACAACTCACTAAGATGCAGATTCAACAAATGCTTCTCCCTCTCCTCTGGGAACTCAACGAAATGGATACCATTGTTTCCTAAGGAGGAAGTATTGATCCAAGTGGATATCGGTGTCCACCCACCTTTTCCAAATGGCTCAAAACAATTTTCTGGCAATTTTGGCAATTTACTATTTTTAGCAGGTTTTAACTTCTCGGGCCATTTTGAAGGTCCAAATGAAGGTTTTTCTAGATAAATGTTCTCAATGATATTCAAAGGCATGATTTATCCCCCAAAATGAATCTCCTCGATGATACCTTTCCAACGAGCTATCACATGCCTAAAAAAAAGATCGTATGCAAAAGTTACGACCACAGGAAGTTGACGTACTCACTTACCCAAACGGGGCCCACATGACTTTTGGTGCTTCATCTCCTAGGGTTAGGTTTCTGGATGTCTAGGACTTTTGGCATTCCCGTTTATTGTAAAAATGCCTTCAGATCCTCATTGTAATCATCTTCTTGCGAATGCAAGTAGCCGTCACATCTCTTCTCAGAGATAAGCTGCCACCATTCTAGCGAGTCTTTCACTCTATATTTTTACAGTCTCTATACATTTATTTCATTAATAGAAATCGTGTATTACTGTATATCTATGTTTATGGTTGCATATCTGATATATTTATGTTATATTATTGGATATACGCAATATCTCTGTGCATTTCTTTATTATATCTCCACTCTCATTTCCTGCCGAAAATAATCTGGATCAATGAGTGTTGATCAAAATACTAAATGGCACTCCACATAGTAAGAATTTGAAAAAATATCCCTAGATCAATGGATTTCGGACAGAAAAATGGAGAAAATGTATGGAATTCAAGATGAATTAAAAGAAGAAAAAAAATATATTAAGAAGAAGGGTGAGGAGATATCTAAGATACGATCCCTTAATGAATCACTCATTAAGGAGGTTAAGAACTTAAAGCAAGAAAAGAATAGTAAATCAAAGTGGGAAAATGATGCGTCAAGGGAAGATTTGAAAAAGAAAGATGAAGAGATATGTAGACTACGAAACTGTGATAAAAAACTATTATATGAGGTCAAGAGATTGAAAGAAGAAAAAAATAATTGTGAAAATCAAGAATAAAGAAGGATCTTGGATGAAGAATCTACCAAAAGATTGGAAGATGAAATTTGCATGAAATTTGAGGAATATTTAAATAATGATGAGGTAAAATCAGAAATACAAGACCAAATTGAACAAGGACGTCAAAATTTGTTAGATGGGATCACATTGTAGCTTCAAAAGGATAAAGAAGACAAGATTAAAGAAGGTCAATAGAAGATACTTCACGAAATTGAACTCCATCTAGAGGATGTACATGCCAAATATGATGGTATTATATTGAAGGCTAGAGTAATCAAGGACCAAGCAAAGATGATAGAGTATTCCATTGTCGTTGAAAAGAAGATAGATAAAATGCATGTGTAGAGTGAAGGAAGACCATCAAATGTGACCAAGAAACATTTCAAGGAAGACAAGAAGGAAGATATCAACATTATGAAGGAAGAAGATGGAATACTTGTCAATATTCATGGAACAAGGCATCACCAATATACTCTTCAACAAGCTATTATTAGAGACCAATAACCACTACAAATTGGATAAGCTTCAACAAAAATACATGCAATCAAATGAAAGAAAATTATGCAACAACTAGACACCAAGGATTAAGAATGAAAATAATTGATTTTGGATAGATAGATCGTCAAAAATGGAATGAAGAAAACAGGAGCATAACAAAATCATATTACTTGGTTTCATCACATGTGAAGCCTTTAAATTTTTTGCAGGACTTCCCGACCTAAAACCCATTTTATATAGTCTTTTTCTATAACTGCATTGTAAACCCCAAAATAGGGGTGCCAATGATCATCATATATTTTCTTATTTGATCATTAACAGGATCAAATTAAGATTCCCTTGTATTACCTGCAAATTTACTTATGTCACTTTTCCCTTCACATCAGCCCTGATCTCTGCAATTTATTAATCTCTTTCACCATATGACCACTTATGCGACCAAGTGCTTATTCCAAAGGCACCAATACCTTCCCTAAGATCTAGCCCAAACGGTATTTAACTCTGATCCATGTGATTGAGGGCTATGACCTCATTCCAATATTTTGGGCACTAACCTCTCATCAAGGATTGACGCTCGTGCTTAAATCGGCGTGGAGATCTATGACTCCGAAGTCCCAAGTAAAACGATGTTTATTTCTTTGTTTGAGTTCCACAACATAAACTTCTCATTGGTAGTGGAATCGATGCCAACCATTGATCTATTGGCAGGTGATGATAGACGATCGGTGTGGGTCTTAGAATCAAAACTTATGCGAGTGTTAACTCCACCTTTGAATCCAATAATGGCTCCCCACCATTGATATGCCTTCATTGAGATACGATGATGAGGACTTAATTAGATTTTGATCTGAAGTTCCTCCTATGCAACTCCTAGATTTGACGACTACTATATTTTTCTTCTACAAAGGCTGACTTTATCCTTTAATGGTCACGATCTGTTCTTTCCTTAGATCGATGGCTCTTATATCTTCTTCCACCATGGATGTGTGAGTTATATTAATCTAAATAGATACCCAATTATGAATATAATAGGATCATTAATCATGTAGAATGATTGATGATTGCTAGAACACTTCTGTGATCTGGTTTAGTTTACAGGATTGTGATGAGACCTTGTCTTGGGAGTTCTTCTCCTTAAACCTGCAATCAATTCTAAATCCTATAATTACACACAATCTAACATACACAAGTTCCTCAATTCTGAGACAAAGATTCACTTAATTTTCATAGAGACGTACAATGCACATATATTCTCGAACGGATAATTTTACATTCATCAAATGTACAATTATTGTACATACAATTGGATAGCCTCGCAGACCTTCCTTTAACTACATTAAATCAATATGCTACAATCCTCATAGATCTAATTAACATACAATTGGTCCTCTCAGTCTCTAATCTAATCACTCTTTGTTGGCCTATTTTCTACCTTTTGGCCAGATTAAAATTTGTTTGGCCATACTCAATACCTGAAGTCTTACAATATTTCTACAAAAGCATTCTACAATCATTTATGGTTCAGATCCAAAATCCACTCAAACATATCCTAAATATCCTCTAGATCCGTACAATACTCAGCCAATCTTAATCTAGGATTCACAATCCCTGTGAGATATAATATCTCCTAAGATATCTCAACCCTCATGTTTTCATACATTCGAGAACATTTACATTTTAATCCTCACACACACATTACATTCCAAATTCTCAAAAACATAGAAAAACACATTAAATCATTCTTATGGAACATAAATTAAAGACCCCTTAGATCTCTTTCAAATGTACAAAATATGGAAGGCAAGATACACCTGCATCAAATTGCAAAGCTTTGAGGACAAATATTTTTGAAGGAGGGTACTAGGTTATGACTCAAGGGGGACACATGTATGGATAAATGTATATTATATGACACCAAGGGGGGGAATATATGGGTCTAAATGTACATGTAATGTGTAAATACATATGTAATATGATCAACCTAGTGATAAAGGGGCCTCATGCGCAAGTGTAAATAACTATATATAAGAGATCATGTATTCATTATTAAAAGGGGAATTGTGAAGTATGAATGATAATTAGTTATTTGGAGGGGCTTTGAATGGTAGTTAGTTATTTTAATGGTAATTAGCTATTGTGAAGTATTCTATATTGGAGTTGTGCTCCACATTGACATTCTCTACAAATTACTTGAGGAGGCTCACTTGGACATGTTTACTTCTACTAAATGTTTTTTGGAGATTGATCTTAGTAAAATATTTCCCAATAACACAAATATATCAAACAAGACAAACTTTAGTGAAATCAAGTGTTGGATTATAAAAACACAACATTTAGGTGTCACATATGTCTATAAATAGGCCATCAACATGATCTTTTCCTCAAGATAGAGCACATACAAAGAAGAAAAAGTGTCATCCTTCCAAATCTAAAAAGTAGTGGCCGTGTGAGCTACTAGTTTAGAATGTTAAATATGATATCATAATAGAAGATTATAAAATATTTACCTTCACAATAGGTATAAAAAGTTAAAAAATAAGAAATAGAGGAAATTAATGAAGAGATAAATAAGTTATGGAAGCTTCAAGAAGAAGTAATGATTTTCAAACTCACTTTGCTAGGGTGTTAGTTGTTTCATATGAAACTCCACTAGGAGGGATAGTTCCAAAGCTCAAAATAAGGAAATGGATTTGCACATAAATGATATGTGAGTGGTGGTTACATGCTCTTTTATAGGGGTTGGATAGAGGTAAAAAAGAATAAAGAGAAAAATACTCTAATAGAGGTGAATGCCTAATGACAACTTATCATAACATTGATAAGCATAGTAGATTTTGATCTAAAATGTTTTTATTTATGTGATGTTTATGATATAGATTCTTATGAGGAACCATGAAATTCTAAAAAAGATATAAGTTTTTAATGATTTTACTTTTTTCCCAACAACTTAAAGTTCTATTTTGATCTAGTTTCAAGGTAATTTTGGACAGGTACATTTGGGTGTTGATGAACCATGCAAAATTGTTGGAATGTGAAAGGTAAAAATAAAGAAAAAGAATGGAAACCACTGGTTGTTGAAATATGTAAGGCATGTTCCATATCTAAGGAAAAATTTAATTTCAACAGGGTAGTTGGAAAGTGAAGGTTGTATATCTATATTTATAGATAAGGCATGGAAGGTCACCAAAGGATCACTAGTAATAGATAAATGAGATAACGTAGGTACATTGTATTTATGTACTGGTAATATTAATTCTCCTGTCTCTTTAGATTCCACAGGAGTGTATACAACATTTTGGCATCATAGGCTTGGACACATGAGTGAGAAGGGGATGTAGATACTTAAAAGAAATATTTTTTTTTCCGGATCTTAAACAAATTGATTTGGATTTCTGTGAGCATTGTGTTTATGGAAAATATAAGAGATTCATATTTCTTGGAGTCGAAAAAGAAATGAAGAGTGAAAGGTTAGAGATTGTGAATATAGATGAATGGAGACCGGCTCATGTATCATCTTTTGGTGGCTCTCATTATTATGCTACTTTTATTGATGATGCAACTAGAAAAATTGATACTTTTCAGAAATGAAAAGATTTGGTTGAGAAAGAGACAAGAAAAAGGTTGAAGTGTATCATATGAGACAATAGAGGTGAATATTGTAGCAAGGATTTTGATGATTACTATTCATACCATGGGATTCATAGAAAGAAGACAACTCTAGGAACACCACAAGAAAATCATGTGTCAGAAATGATGAATAGGACAATCATGGAGGGTGTAAGGAGTATGAGATTGCATTTTGGGTTTCCATTACAGTTATGTGCAGATGTTGTATATATTGTTGTTTATTTAATAAACAAAGTATCTTCAAGCTCTTTGGATGGTAGAACTCCAGAGGAGGCATGGACAAGTAAACGATAAACTATTATTTTTTGAAGACTTTCGGTTGTGAAGCATTTATTCATATTGATAAAGAAAATAGAACAAAGCTTGAGGAAAAATCCAAGAAGTGTACCTTTATTGGATATAGTGTTAATGATTTTTGTTATCGCTTATGGGATTATGAATTCACAAAATCATTAGGATTAGAGATGTCATATTCAATGAGAAGGTCATGTACAATTATCAGTTGCAGGGAAACATACAAGAAAAAGGAAAAACATAATATATAGTGCTTGATGAGATCACTAAAAATAAATTCCTAAAGTACCATAAAATCAAATGTAGAACAACAGGAGAAGCATGTACCTCAAACTCCTGCAAGTGTTGTTAGAAGAGCCACCAAATTAAGTAGACCCCTGAAGGATAGGCTCCTTCATTGTATTATTTATTGTTGATTGATTCTAGTGAACTAGAATGTTATGAAGCGACAATGCATGTAGACACTAAAAAGAAGTGGGAGAAAGGCATGAAAGAGGAAATGGATTCATTGGTAAATAACTAGACTTGGGTCTTAGTTCAGTTTCGTACATGAAAAAGAGCATTGCAGAATAAATGGGTTTACAGGTTTAAGGAAGAAGATGGAGGAAAAAAGAAATACAAGGATAGAATTGTTGTAAAGGGGTTTGCACAAAAGAAAGGTATGTATTTTGATGAAATATTTTCTCTTATTGTTAAAATGACTTCAATTAGGACTATTTTAAGCCTTGTGGCAGTAGAAGATTTGCATCTTCAACAGTTAGATGTAAAAATATTTTTTTTATATAAAAACATGATCATGGAGAAATAAAATAAAACAGATGCAAAAATAAAACACAAAAGATACACAATACAATAGAAACACATATATACGTGATTCACTTCGTGTGGGTTACATCCACCAAATAAATGACCAGGTTCTTCCTTTATTATTATTCAATAAATGAAGGGATACAACGTACAACAAACCCATTGTAACTTCCTCTTCTTTCTTTCACAGTCCTCTCTCTCAGAATACAATATTCACCATGATACATAACCGCAATGCATTTCCCTCGTAAAAGAGGGTTTCCTTCTAGGAAAAAAATCCCTAACAAAACTTATACCATCATATATGCGACCTTATAATGAACGGTCCAGATTTATAATGAAATTACAATATACATTTACAAGGAAAATTTTCCTTCGGGGGATCGCTTGCCCCCGGACCCCGCAGGGGGGGTAACCCCCCCTTTCACTCCCCCACGTGGACGAGTGTACATTCTTCCGGGGCGTAAATTCTTCATGGTGTATAAACACAACTGAAAACAAAGACCTTTGAATCAGAAATATAATCAGGATCCACAACCAACAATCTACCACTTGGAGATTGACCTCAACAATTCCATCGTTGTTGTATCTGTTGAACTATGATCCTTCTTGGACCTGGAAAATTTATCATCTTCATATTCATTCTTCAAAACCAGTTGAAATTAAGTAGGAACTCAGTTCCTCCCTGGTTACTCGCTTAGTTAACATGTCTGTAGGATTCCAGCTAGTGTGTATCTTTTCCAACTTCAAATGTCCATCTTCCAAGACAGATCGTATGAAATGGTACATGAGTTGTATACTCTTAGTATTTGAATGGAAGAATGAGTTATTTACAAGATGAATGGCACTCTCATAGCCACAATACAACCTGTTATTCTCTTGCTTCTTTCCCAATTCCTCCATAAACATTTGTAACCAAGTCATTTATTTACTAGCCTCTGTAGCAGGAACATACTCTACTTCTATTGTTGAAAGTGAAACAAGAATTTTTCAGTTTCAAAATCCAACTTATTATTGTTCCACCTATAGTAAAAACATACCCTATGGTGTTCTTCCTGCTATCTTTATCACCTGCCATATCTAAATCAACATATCCTTGTAAAACAGTGTATGAACCTCCAAAACATAATGCATGAGTAGAAGTACCTCTCAAATACCTAAGAATCCACTTTACTACCTCCCAATGTTCTTTACCTAGATTGTTTATATACCTGCTCACAACTCCCACTGCATGTGCAATATCTAGTCGTGTACAAACCATCGCATACATCAAACTGTCAATTGTTGATGAATAAGGGACCCTGGACATGTATTCTATATCCTCCTGTGTCTTGGGACACATTTTCTTATTTATTTTGAAATGGATGGCCAAAGATGTACTAACTGGTTTTTCATTCTTTATTTTAAACCTCTCCAACAACTTCTCTATGTATTCACCCTGAGACAATGTCAATTTGCAATTTTTTCTATTTCTTGTTATTATCATACCAAGGATTTTCTTTGCGGCACCCAAATCCTTCATCGCAAATGAATTAGATAATTTATTCTTGAGCACATTTATATCCTGCATATTAAACCCTACAACATGCATGTCATATACATACAATATCAAGATAATATAGCTTCCATTTTCTAGCCTTTTAAAATAAACCCAATGATCAGAATGACATCTACTATAACTGTGTTCTATCAAAAACTTTTCAAACTTCAAATACCACTGCCTTAGAGATTTATTTAGTTCATACAATCTCTTCTTCAACCTGCATACCAAATTCTCCTTCCCTTTGACCTCATATCCCTGTGGTTGTTGCATATAAATCTCTTCCTCCAAATCCCCATGGAGAAAAAATGTTTTTACATCTACTTGTTCAATATGCAAATCTTTTATTGCCACAAGACATACAATAGTCCTAGTTGAAGTCATTTTAACAACATGAGAAAATATTTCATCAAAATCTATACCTTTCTTTTGCGCAAACCCCTTTACAATAAGTGTAGCCTTGTACTGATTTTTGCCTCTATATTCTTCCTTCAACTTGTAAACCCATTTATTTTGTAATGTTCTTTTTCTTGTAGGAAACTGAACCAAATCTCAAGTTTGGTTATTTACCAGGGAATCCATTTCCTCTTTCATTCCTTGCTCCCACTTGTTTTTGGTGTCTACCTGCATTGCCTCTTCATAACATTCTGGTTCACCAGAATATGTCTTAAATAAATAATACAATGAAGGAAGTTCACGAGGTCTACTTAACCTGGTAGATATTCTAATAACACTTGCAGGGGTTTGAGGTACATGTTGCTCCTGATGTTGTACATTTTGATTTTCTGGTTTCTTTGGAAAAAAAAATTCACTGATCTCATCAAGCACTTTGTATTCTAGTTTTTCTTTTTCTTATATCTTTCCCTGCAACTAATCTTTGTACATGACCTTCTCATTGAATATGACATCTCTAGTCCTAATGATTTTGTGAATTTTTCCATTTTTCCCATCTTGTGATAGTTGATGATTTCAAAAGAGCATGATTGGATACCTCAAAGGGTATAAGGGTGAGCGTCTTGGGTGAAGCTCATATATAATTCTTTATAATTCATTGTTATTGGCCCCAAAGTGAAAATCCATTTCACTCCTTATACAATATTAGAACCACCCATGGAAATAAATAGCATGTGGGTTTTCATAGTATAATCACCCATTTGGAGTTTGAAATTCTCATAGTGCCCCCCACACTTCATAGTACCACCATTAACGATGAGGATTTGAAAATTAGAAATAGGTCCGACAAAGCAATGGATCTCATAAACAATCCCTCAATGAATAAAATTATGGGTGCTACCACTATCAATCAACACCACCACTGTTCGATGTTTGATGTAGCCCTTGATATTCAATGTCTACGGGGATAAGAAAACCTGAGAGTGCATGAAGCGATATGACTGGTTCCTCTAGTTTCACAAGTGTTACACTTAGAGCATTAGAGTGATCACTTGGTGTAGCCTCGTATGGGCCATGAGCCTCATCTAATGCAATGTCTTCGTAAGGAGAGGAAGTGGATTCTCACCTTTAAAATAAGATATTACACCATACTTGGAAACATTTATTTCACCATTCACTTATCTATATTATCTATGTATCTTTTCTTGAAATTTGAAATATACTTTTAATGAGAGTCCATCTTCATATGTCCTTCCAATCTTTCCACATGGTAAGTGTCTTCTCTATGCCGTGCCTAGTGATCATGGTTGAATTAGTCAAGGTTGTAAACTTTGTCAATGATTTTCCCTTGAAATATCCACCTACTGAATTGACTATCTTGCACCAATTTTATTTTGTTGCATTTATCCTTCCAAGGAATAAGGCCACCCAATAATAGTTGTCATTCCATAAGGCCACGCATTCCAGGTTAAAGTCAAATTTGCAAATATTTGAAAATTTTGGAGGGAGGTAACCGAGAAAAAAATATTGGGAACCAAGCAAAAAAAAAATGATTCTTTCTTAACTATAAATTAATTTTATTTTTCATGAAATATAAATTGATTCTTTCCTAACCATAAATTAATTCGATTTAAAAAAAATCTGGAAATGAAGAAATTAAAAAGAATAATTACTAGCACAACCACATTTAAGTAAAAGTGGTGGATATATGTTGATTGGTCCCGTCACTTTTAAAATGTGGAAAATGGCCCCAACCACTTTTACTTAAATGTGGTTCTGCTACTCCACGATCAATGTGAGGGAGAGTAATTGACCATGGTTGATTACAGTTGACCATGGTTCATTGTGGTTGACCATGGATGTGTGCTAAAGTATGGTTGACTATGGTTTACTATGCTTAAGTATGCTTGGATATGGTTGGTTGGCCATGGGTGATCATGGTGAGTTTGGATGACTATGGTTGACTAATTCAAATATGGTTAGCCATGGTTGATTATGATTGACTGTGGTTGACTGTAACATCCCGCTCTGGCGCACTTACCAAACTTATTCTTTGAGGACACTTGCTCGCAAGTGATCTGGGATTATATGATGATAAAACTTTTCTTTCATTATGATGCATTGAGTTATATGACAGGATGTTTTTACTACCTTGGTATACACAGGTGTTGCTGACTCAGTTTCTTTGAGTGTGCAGGGTGTTGGACCTTGAGGATGCTGAGGCATCGGTGGAACTCCCTTGGACTCCGGATTGAGTCAGGGAGTGGGCTATTTGAGTTGTTTCATTTATGATGTTATTGTTTCGTTTTG
>SNQJ01S0181478.1:0-19265 GCA_010110895.2 Picea sitchensis
TACCTCCCTAGCTAGGAGGGAGTGTTAATATTATGGTAGCTTCAGGAGGTATGAACCTCTATTGTGACCTATGATGAGACTAGAATCCTCCAGAAGGAAGCAAATAATTGAAGGAAACCCTAGACAAGTTGTCGGCTAAAAAATATATATTTAAATTGAATTTATTGATGCCTAGACGGAGAAGTCAGCCCCAGTTAACTTGGCCAGTCCACTATAAATACATGGTGCCAGTTTCATTATTTTACATCTCAGCAGTTGCAGTGAGAGCTAAATCTGCATAGGCAGTTGCAGGCAGCAGTAGTTTTGTGCGCAATTTTTTTGGGAGAGTTAGAAAATGGTGCGCTAGCTTCTGGGTGGGATCATCTGTTCAGTTTAGTTTCTGTTTTCTTGCTTGGTGCATTTAGCCTCTCTTGGCTATTGATTTCCACTAGGATTCTCTTCTTGGACAAGGTCAAGGTGCTCGGAGGGTGGCTTCGGCCTGTGGTTGGGTGATGAGGGTATCATCGATGGTTAAACGAGCACAATCCTCTATAATCTAACAAGAACAATACACCCAACTCGTGGGATTACTCACCCCACATAGGGGCACATAACGTTCCATATTCATATCAGAGAGGAACCACACACCCATCTCATGGGAACATCCAACAGATGGGCTTCCTCACCCCACATAGGGGCACACAACATTCCATCTCTGTCTCAGAGAGGAACAACACACCCATCTCATGGGATTCCTCAGATGCCTACTCACTCAGTCTATGTCCTAGAGGATGTCTTACGTAGCTGTAATCATCAACACCAACAATGGAAAAAATGTTGAGGGGGTGAATTAAACTAACCAACCATAAATAAAATGTTTTCTGGGTGGATATAGATGCTCAACTATGGAAATAAAATCCTAGGGATGAATAAAAATTCCCAAAGAGGTATAAATTCATCCAAGAAGAATTAAATTCACCTAGGGAGTTATAAATTCACCCAAATAGAAGTAAATTCACCCAACAATAAAATAAAATTCCCATAGAAGGAAATAAAATTTGTGGGTGAGTGGAAACTTAGTCAACTTGACAAAACATAACACAGAGAAGATTGAGCTAATGAAGCTCGCATCTACTGACTAGAATAGAAATTTCAATAAACAAAAATCAAATAGAAACCGCATTATACCTCCATATAGTAGTTTACACCCACATATTATAAACAACATAGATTTATTTTTCTCAGGAAATTCATTACAATGCGAGAGCTATGCATGCCCAAAAATATCATGCATTGTTATGCATAAAAATAAATGTAGACGGGCATGGCTCAGAGATGCCTTCACTCATTATGGATAGGTTCCTTGATTCTTTTGTCCATCAATATTCAAGTAGGATACACTCTTTGATCTCTCATATCTGCAAACTTCCCAAGTTCTCCTCTCGTCCCTAGTTTTGATTCTTCACTACAACCTTCATTTTTAATGGGTTTCCTTTGGAAGGCCAATCATCCCAATGGTTCACTTATGCTTCCAACTTTGTAAAAAAAAACAAAATAAAATAAAAATAACAATTACAAATACACAAAGTATTTTGGGTGAGGATCCAATTTGGATCACACTTCCCCATTTGTAGGCTTTTGGTCCCCAAAATCCTCAACTCCCTTCAATCATTTTCTCCAATCAACAAGTAGACTATAGAAAATATCCACCAAAGGTTGCCTCCATGTAGGATGGAAGATAACAGATGAATAGGGGATACCTTTGACATAACCTTTTTGTGCTTCTCATGAATATGGATGACATTCACTACTCCAATAGGTAATTGTAAAATCATTTCTCCTTGGGTTGCAAGTGTGAGAAACTCCTCTTTCCCCTTAACCTTGACTCTCCAAAATTTCTTCTTGGATATTCGGTTCTTGGGATGGAGTTATGGGTGAAGCCTCCAACATTTGGCCTCCCAATGTCTATTCATTATGCAGTACTAAAAATAGTTCCTACATGGGATACTTGGCCTTATATAGTCCCAAAAATCACTATCCTTATGACCCTTTTTCTTGCAACAAAAACAAACTATGCCCCACCTCTTCAGTTTGTGATGATTCTGTCTAGCTTGGTTTATTGGTCCCCTAAGAGTTGGAGAGAATATGGATGGAAGAATAATATATTTTCTTTCCTCTTCCAAGATTTTACAAGGAAATTTGAGTGGATGTTTCCACATGAATTATTTTTCAATTCCTCTTACCTTGGAAAAAATGGTTTGACATGCACTTTTGCTGGATTCTTGTCTACTAAATCCTAGGCCTTAATAATTAGGCTTTCATTGATCTACAATGGGGATCAAAATATCTTGGCCTTCCTTTCCTTTCCCTTGGCCATCATACCCAACTTCCTCATGATATTGGAATTTATTCCTCTAGTTTTCTTCTCAAAGTCACCAAGGGTACTGAAAGGTGAGTTTACCATGTTTTCCTCTATCATGGTACTAGCTTCGATAGTGAAAATGGAAGGGAATTGATTGGTCTCTTGGAAAAATACTTCTAGCTTCTTCAATGCCTATTCCTTTGCTACCAATACTTGGTATAGGTGAGCAGTGACCTCATTGAACCTCTTCTCTCGCCAATTATCCATATCAATGAATTTATCCTCAACTAAAAGAGATGAAATCTACTCCTGTCTAAGTTTTCCCTAATGGAGGTGAAGGAGTCCTATCGCTTGGCAAGCTATTTCTATAGCTCATATGCTCTCTATCTCCAATATCTACTTTATTCTTGGATATTCTTAATGAATTCTCTCAAATCTTCTAGATTATCCATGTTCAAGTATTTTCCCATGGAAGTGGCTTCAAGGTCTCTAAAAAACCTACTATGATACCATCTAATATGAAAAATGGTAATCTTATGTCCCGTCCATTTTGTCAACATAGATCCCAATTGTAGAATAAATTTAGTTATATTTTTATTTTTGGTTCAATTCTCTTTTATTCACTCACATATTTAAAAGAATCATGAAAAAAATCCTCTTCAAACCAACAAAAATATTATAGTTGAATACTCACCATTCTTTACAACCAACACATAGGTAATTTCTACCCAACAATCAGTCAATTCATCCAACCACAACATAGATCAACCTAGGGATGTATGGAATAGATAAAGATGAATGTTTGAGGGACTTTCATGATTTAGGTGAGTGGGATATTGGACGTGAAAGGAAGACAAGGCCTATGGGCAAGGGAGAAAATGACTAGACATTAATAAAATGCTACAGATAGGATACAGGCAAAGAAAAATTGGCTAGCAAGCAAAGGAATCCTTAGTCGGTGGATTTAGTCTTCAACAATGCACAAAAAAACTCAGGGGGGAAATTAAGTTGACCAACCATAAATGAAATGTTCTTTGGGTTTATTTAGATACTCAACTATGGATAAAAACACCTAGGGATGAAGTAAAACGCCCAGGGAGGTATAAATTATCCCAAGAAGAATTAAATGTTATATTTTCTTCAATTTTTAGAGAAATAGATTTACTAGAGTATTTAGATATTCTTTAATTTTCAATAACCATATATTGAAAATATAAGTATATAGAAAATCACAAGAAGACAAATATTTATCCGGAGAAAAGCGCAACCAACTTTTCTTATAGAGATTCTTTTCGATAATACAATACAACCATGGAAATTTTTTTATTCACAAGATAAAAATATTGATAATGAAGAAACTCGGATAATAATAACTTATCTCTTCTTGTCAAACCTTAGCAAGGGTAGACAACTGCAACACCACATAAAGCTAGTGCACGTCTCTTAGATATAGTGCACAAGAGAAATCACCAAAACCACCAAGAACCTAGTTGTTGCAATAGTTTCATCTTCTCCTTGTCTTAGTGTTTTGGGGAAAATATCCCTACAGACTAGCAAATAGAGTTTAGACTTTGCATGCAGATATGACCGAAGAGAAACTACTTTCTACCTTCATCCCTAGATTTAAATCCCTTTTTCTTAGTAAATTCATGGAAAGATAAACTTACCTCGTTCCCGGTGTTTGATGTCGATCCTCCGTTGTACCTGATTACTTGTTTGCAATACTCCTTCCAAAGTTGACCTGCATCCAAGATAAGAAACAACTATGCATGCCTACTACTTATATACTAATGGGTTAGAAATCCAAAACATGTACTAATCAAATTATAACAGTTCATGAATTGGGATGGAAAAAGCATTCTCTTTATTACTTTGAATGAGTCAACTTACAAAAGTTGAGACTGGCCACCGCTCCACAAACCTGATCCTGGGATCCTCTTCTTCTGTCCTTCAACTGATTTGCTTTGAATCTCCTTTATCACAAGGAAAGGCTAAAGGGTTGGGACAATGGGAATACGTAAATGGGCAGAGTTTCTTTGCTATATTTTTTCTCCTTCCAAATGGGACCCCTACCCCTTCTTTTATAGGCTAGAAGGAGCTAGGTATTTGGATGAACCCTCGGCCATGCATGGCCAAGATTTTTAGTTAACTCACCCATAGATTTTGTGTTCCATCGGCAACTTTCCTTTTTTCGATCTTTTTTCGGTCCACGTGGGTTGTTTTCGGTCATCCAGCATGTACACGCGTGCAGTAATGGATTAGGGCACGTGGGCCTTTATAAAAGAGGATTTTCAAGGAGTTGTTCAACAGTGATTTGGTAAAGAAGGAATATGAGTTGGTTTGATGCCAGGTAAGCATGTGTGGTGCAATTTAGGGACTCTGTGGGGGTTACCTTTTCATAATTTTAGTCCCTCACGCCCAAAAAAGGGATAAAATTATACCTGAGAGTACTCTTCTAAAGAACAGATCTTCCATAGAGTATACCTTTGTTCGTACCATTGACCGTCCAGACCAAAAAAGGGGTAAACTACCACCGGACAAACGTGACTTCAAACTTCAGTTTAACGAGCGTGAAAGGCCACAAGATTGCTCGGTAATATTTTCATGTTTAGAGGGTTTGAAAAGGGCTTAAAAGAAGACTCGCTATTTTTTGGGAGTCCTGAGGGTGAGATCAAGAACGAAGAAGAATCATGCAAATGAGGCTCAAACTCAGATTTAGGAAAGACTATAAGGACTCCTGAGCCTACAATGTTTTATAGATGGCATGGACACCATAATGCAACTAGGACCTACCTAAGGCATCCATGTTTTGGTAATATCTACCACTAAGTTGTGACACTTCTAAAGTAGATATTATGGTTTTGTGTCACAACCCGATGGGATCGATCCTATGGCAGAGGAAAAAGACAACGAGACACAAAAGTCGGGGTAGTAACCTAACCTATATGCTCAAGTTGATTCTTGGAAATTTTTTTCCAAGAATCAACTTAGGCATATTCCTCCCAAAATGTCCTCAAAACTCAAAAAAAAATTCCTCAAAACTCAAAAAAAATGTCCCAATACCCGATCAAATCCCTCCCATATAACTCCTGAATCACTCTAAATGGTTTTTGGTATAAATAAAACGATAAGGGAGGCCCAAAAAATGACAAAAAGAGTCCAAAAAGTCTATAAATAGAAGCTGGTAGCTCATTATCACCATTGTTGATTTGGAAATTGACTCTGGAGCCAAAGGACCCCCTTTGATAAAAACAGTGATTCTGGGAGCTACAGTGGACGAAACAAACTTCCGTCTGGACCAAGTAAGTACAGACTCCCCCATCTAGCTATTCAATTCTTTATTTTGTTTTTTTATTTCATGTTTTGGGTGGGCATTGACCTTTAAAATTTCGGTCGTAGGTCCACACGAGCTTTCTCTAGACAGGCCGCATGTACACTCAGGCAGAGTAAAACTTGCCCGCGTGTACACATGACTGTCACCTAGACAACACGCGTGGACCCCCCCTTTATAGATAAAAAGAACCAAACACCACTCACTCACCCTCCTAAACTTTGTTGTGTTGGCAGGATGTATGTCCACTGGAGGTAAAGGGAGCATGAAGAAGTTAGTGAGTTGGTTGCAGGAGATCCAAATACCGTGGCCGCATTGATGCAATGTGGTTTGCTAAAGTTCTTTTTGTGTCCATTTATGCGAGTGAAACCAAGGCTACTGAATGCCTTGGTTGACTATTGGCACCTTGATGTAGAGGCCTTCATGCTAGAGGGGAAATTATTGGTGCCCACCACCGAGGATATCTACTTTTTGACTGGCCTCTCAAGGAGAGGGGAACTAGTCAATTTCAGGACGTTTCCATCGGGGCCGCTTAACATAGAGGAACTGATAGCCCTGCACTTTGAGGTTGGTAAAAACTGTTTGAGCTCCTAGGTGCCCATAAGTAAGATCATTGACCTATCGCTGCAAGCAATATTATTGCTCATTGGCCGGATTACCGGTTCAACAGCCTTGCATTAGGCATCTCTTGCACAGATGAACTATGCTATCCAGTGCTTGAATGCACAATTTTTTTATTGGAGTACCACACTACTGGAGTGTATGAAGAGGTAATTGATAGATTGTCGTCAGCGGACAGAGAGGAAATTTGGGTTCGAGACTATTTTGTTTTCATTCTTTTTCGAGAGAGTTCCGAGCTTTAGTCCTTGGGAAGTGGTATGAGGACATAAAGCCTCTTTTCCTGTAGTATGTATATGGGTAGTATTACTTCCGCAACAGGGTGGTGGAAGGACGAGTGAGTCCTTTGATGATGACCTTTTTTCATGGCTATCACGGCAGATCCATGTGATCGACGATTACCCATATGCAGGGATAGACTTTTCTAGAGATCCTAAGATACCCGTGCCTCCTGGTGAGGAGCGAGGGGAGATGGGTAAGTCTCCACCTTTGTAGTTTTTTGTTGTATATGTAATTTTTACGTCATTTTTGTTATATATATCATTTTTTTTATATGCCAGAGTATTTAACGGATATACATTTTTTTCATGCAGATGTGGGACTAGTGTGACCTGTCGATTATGCACGGAACAGGCATCATCCTCAGCCAAAAGCCACAGCTGCCACTGCTGGGGGACCAATAGTAGCAGGAAACCTCCCAACCGGGGAGGCTGAGAGGGTACTTAGACAAGTTTAGCGGAACTTTACTGCACTCACTCCCACAGTCCCGATGGCAGAGATTGAGGACATGCCGCCATCCATGCAACCTCATGTAGCGGGGGCACCTCAGACGTGTGTCTGATTGTTTAGGTGTTTAGCCCATGCTGTGGACCAGTATAACAGAGCCCATAGGCCCTTAACCTATTTATACATTTTACGTGCCATGAGAACTACTTGTATATATTTTTTGAGGGCATAAGCCCTGTGACTCGTTATTGGTCCTATTTTTGAGGCGTTTGTGTCCATCTATGTACTCTGGTTACTTTACGATATTATATATGGTTTTTTTTATCTTTTGTGTCTTATGGATCACGTGTGAAAATTTTTATTTACATTATTATGTCAATGTTCTTTCATATGTGTGCAAGATGCCAATCTAAAATTTGATTTGCTAGAGTATTGGTAATTTGGTTTAATCTCCTAAGAACATGAAAATATGTAATATAATCAAAGTTTCATTCTAAGAGATGTACCCTAAGGAATCATTGGTGTAAGGTTGGATCAGGAACCCGGTATACTCTGTTTAACTGAGACACAACCAGTTGAGCATCGAGATAGACCCGAATATGAGAGATACCCAATGACAAGGCGTCACGAAGAAACTCAATAACTACACTATACTCGACGACATTATTTGTGGTGTCACCTAAGCATATACCTTTGGAAGATAACAACTGGCCATGAGGTGTAAATATTACCCAAGCTGGGGAGGCAAGCCTCCAAGTGTGTCGACTAGCACCATCTGCATAACCAACGAACACCTCAGAATCACTTGACATCTACCATATTGACGAAAGATAGCATCAATGACACGTCCATAACATTTAAAAGAAACTAAAAAGTAATAGTACAATTACGATACATATGTTACAAAAAGTTACCCACAGTGACCTGCCTATGAGTAATACTTCTTGAGGTATGAGCCAAAGCATTCCCTTCAAAATCAACCAAATGATAAGAGCCCTTTTTTAATACCTCTTTTATGATGAAATGTCCGAACCACATGGGTTTGAATTTTCCTGCCCCTAGGGGGTCCTTATCTTGGTCATAGACTAAGAAAAGGTCACCTTTAGAGAAAATCCGAGGACGAACAGACCTATCATACTGACACTTGACCTTATGTTTGTGAGCCTCATTGGCCAGGGCCGCATCACGACATTTCTCATTGAGCTACTCAAGGTGTACTAACCGTTCTTCAAGTGGAGAAGTGTTTGGCAATAATTGTACTACCAATTTTAGAGATGGGATCTGACATTCGATGGGAAAGACTGCCTCCAGCCTGTAAACAAGTTGAAAAGGTGAGAAGTCAATTGCAGTCTTAACAGATGTTTGGTAAGCCCATAATGCCGAGTATAACATCAAATGCCAATTTGACTTGGCCGAGTTGATAGTTCGTTGTAGAATAGTCTTAAGAGTTTTGCTTACAACTTCCACCTACCCATTGGCTTGGGGGTAGTAGGGTGATGAATTATCTTGCCGTAACCAAAGATTTGATGTTAATTTGGTCATCATTTGGTTCTGAAAGTGACTGCCATGGTCAATAAAAATATCTCTCGGGACGTCGAACATTGCTATAATCTGGTTGAATAAAAAGAGAGTTGCAGTCTCTCCATCATCTTTAAACGTTGGTATAGCTTCGACCCACTTAGTGAAGTAGTATACAAATACGATGATATAGCGGTGCCCCCTTGATGAAAGGGGGTTTCAAGTAGTGTAATCAGTCCCCCACTTGGTGAAGGGACCCACTATGATGATAGAAAATATGGGAGCAGGATGTGCCCTCATCTTCCGAGAGAAGATTTGGCACGGATGGCACTTCTTGACCGATTCTATACAATCTTTGATAAGTGCCTGCCATAAGTAACCTGCTCGTAGAATCTTTTGGGTTGTTGCCAACCCAAATAAATGACCACCACAAGCTCTGGTATGGAAATCATTAAGAACGATAAATGCCTCCTCATGTGTGAGACATCGACGTAAGATGTAGTCTATACCTCTCCGATACAACGTATCATCAAGTATGAGATAATTCTTAGCCTGATGGCATATACGTCGACGCTCATCACAAGAAGCAGAAGTGGGGCACTTCAAATTCTGGAGATAGATAAGTATATCTCTGTACCAGGGATCTGAAGATGTTATCAAAAACATATCTCCTCGGATAGGAGACTCTTCAAGCACAATGTCACCTGACTCAATCGGAAGTTCTGAAATAAGCTCTGCGAAGACCAATGACTTTTTGGACTTTGCTGAAATGAAGTCTAAGTCAAACTCCTGGAGGATGACTATCCATCTACTGATTTTTCTTCCTATTACCCGTCGTGTCAACATGTACTGGAATGGATTCACAACAACAATGACGGTGGTCTTGCAAAACAGAACATAATGATGGAACCGTTGAACAACATGAACTGCTGCCAACGTAAGTTTTTTGATATGAGAATAATTGAGTTCCAATCCTACGAGGCCTCATCTCAGATAATAGATCACGTATTATGAGAGAAAATCATCTTCCTGAACTAAAACCATGCCAATTGTTGACTCTGCTGTAGCAAGATATAATAAGAAATATTTGTTATAGTTAGGTGGTCATAGAAGAGGGGCAGTTGTGAGGGCATGTTTTAATGCGTCTAAAGAGAGTTGAGCGGCATCATCCCAGTAAAAAGGAACGTCTTTCTTCAGTAAGCAAATAAAGCCATTGGTGATTTCGGCATAGTTGGCAATGAAGCGTCATAAAAAGTTCATCTTGCCTTTTAGACTCGGAAGCTGAAGGATTGTGTGTGGGGTGGGCAACTGGATTATTGCCTCCACCTTGAGAGCATCGACCATGATCCCTGTTGTTGATACGATGAAACCTAACAAACGTCCTGACGTTATGCAGAAGCTACACTTGTTTGGATTTAAGTGAATATGAAAGTAGCGACAGTGTTCGAAGATAATTCTAACGTGTGTGGGATGATCTGTTCTCTTTCGAGATCATGATGCTAAATCATCTAGATAGGCCTCAACTATATGCTTGATGTCATGAAAGGAAAAATACATGGCCCACTGGAATGTGGCTCCAACGTTTTTGAGGCCAAAAGGCATCTTACGATATGCAAAAGTACCCTAAGGACAAATGAATGTCGTTTTGTGTTGGTCTTAAGGTTTGATTTGGATTTGATTATATCCCCAAAAACCATCCATGAAAGAAAAGGATTTGCAACCATCACATTCATCAATGATCTGGTCATTGAATGGTGTTGGAAAATTATCTTTGGGAGATGACTTGTTCAAATCATGGAAGTCGGTACATACACAAATCATGCCTTGTTTTTTATTGACCGGCACAGGATTTGACACCCATTGAGTCAAAGGGATAGGATAGATAAAACCTGCCTTTAGCAATTTCTCTACCTCAATCTTGATGGCTGTTGCTTTCTTAGGATTAACTGGATGAATCTTCTGTCGGACAGAATTGGCATCAGGATACATTGTGATTTCATGTTCAACTATTTTTGGATCGATACCTGGCATTTCCTCATAAGACCAGGCAAAAACATCATGGAATTCTTTGAAAAGATCCATGTATATTTGAATGTCTTCAGGGGAGCAATCCACTCCGACGAAGACGTTCTCCACGATGCCAGAGTTTCGGGAGATGTTGATTGGTATAGTTTCAGTGATAGTTGCCATATTTACCTCAACATAAATTTCATGTGTAGCTAAGAGATTAATAGGACATGACTGATCTCCCGACATGGTCACAGTGAATTCTCCTACTTCGATTCGACTTAACTCTGGGAGAAAATATGATATGTGATGAAGATCTTCCCAAGGTTTATCTGGACTAGTCATTGCTACGATGACTTCTTCGTGAGAAGGTAAGACTAAGTCTAATGAATCATTGTTAGCGAGAGAAACCTGAGACCAAATAGGCTCTAGAAGTGTATCTAACTCCTATGCAGGAGTCGGATCAGGATTAGCTGAAGTTTGCTGGACTAAAGAGTACGCTACTTTAGTGGCAGACAAGAGCATGGACATGCCTAGGTGCCCTGTCTCATCCATTGTGGCCAATGGGGAAGGATGTATCCATGGATCCTAGAAGTACGCCATGCGGAACAATGAAACTTGAAAAATCTCAACCTTATGGTGATTGGATATAAATTTGATGTCACTGTGAGGGGTAGGTAATCGAAGGTACCCATCAAGGATGGGCACAAACCAACTCTTATGTTGATGACACTTGGTTGATAATTATCAATCATCAGGATCGTGGATGCCCCCAAAGTAGGGTTAGGTCTGAAGAAAGACAATTGATCGATGGTCACAATCCAGCCCTCGTGTGGAAACAACAAGACCTGGAAAACTATAGCAACCCCAGCTTGCATAAAATAAGTCCAACTCCTTCCTAACAAGACATTATAGTCGAGGGGATCATCGACTACCTCTACTTCGATACACAGAGGATTCCCTCCTAACTACACAAGGAAAGAAGGAACGATGCCATGTGGTCGGAATGAACGATCATCAAAAGTAGTGAGGAGAGTAGGTGATGGAGACAAAACAGGTTGGCTAATGTCCTTCCAACATTCCAACGACATAACGCATGTCGAGGCACCCTCATCGACCACCATGCGAAAGATATTCTGAGTAAAAGTTTTCGTGGGATAAGCCACTACTATCTGAAACACTACGTGGTAAGGTAGACGAGGTTTTAATTCAGTTGTATATAACATGATGGTACCCTGATTACAGGTCTAAGTAGGACCCAAAGCGGTTAACAAGGCTTTCCTCTAAGAAGGGCAGCTTTGGAGGACTTCCAAAGTGGACATAGCACAAAGGGTTTGTGATAAATCTTCCACCATAGAGTAGTTCTTGGTGACCCTTGCATTTGGGTTATGGCTTTTTAAGCCTCACCTTTTGGGATGCATGTCATTGTTTCTCACATCTTCTCTCAATATATAGAGGAAGAGATGGGGAGGTCAGCTTCTTTACCCTTCTCGGAAGCGCTTGGCTTACTATAGTCATGCACTCTAGCCATTATGAAAGCATCACCCCTAAACATATATACATTATTCCTTGATCTGGGGTTGTTGGGGCGAGCGGAACCTTGAACACTTTATAGTCTTGTGAGAGGCTTGGGTTAGGTTTTGTTCATGTTGAAATGGATTAGTCAAGGACATAGATGGGTCAGAGTGGTCTTTCATGCACAAGTTGCATGGACACCTCACCTTACATTTGATGGTATTACCGAGCATTATCTCGTTGGGTTTGCTTGTCCCCATACCCTTCATTGTTTTCTTCCCTTCAGTGTTTCTCCCAACGTCTTCTCAATATATAGAGGAAGAGATGGGAGGTCAGCTTCTTTACCCTTCTCAGAAGCGCTTGGTTTACTATAGTCATGCACTCTAGTCGATATAAAAGCATCACCCCTAACCATATATACATTCGCAGATGCGGGGTTGTTCGGAGGCAGGCAGGTTTCTTGGTTGCCCCCTTCCGTGCTGGCAGAGGCTTGAGTTAGAATTTTCCCATGTTGAAATGGATTAGTCAAGGACATAGATGGGTCGAGTGGTCTTTCATGCACAAGTTGCATGGACACCTCGCCTTCCATTTTTCAGTGTTGTCCCCACCAGCATTATCGTTGGGTTTGTTGTCCCCCTTACCCTTCTATCGTTGTTTTTTCTTCCCTTCAGGCTGCTGGGTGGCCTTTGGGTTACTCGAGTGCACTGTGTGTATTTCGACGTTTTGGTAGAGGGAGTGGTCAAAGTAGTAGTTTGGATGGACGTTGTGTGTTGTATTGATAACTGCTGCAACTTCTTTGTCAATTGCTCAACGGGATTGGTTTGTGCTGAACCGACAATACCATCGGCATGTGGTCTAGCTCTCTATCTAGTTTTATCCAGTATTGAATGTGGCACATCTAGCAAGATGTTGTATAATAAACCGGACTGAGAATAGATGAGCTCAAACTATTGATCCCTCATGATGGCGTCTTTTTCAAAGAAAAATCCTGACGTCGCAATGTCTTTGGATAACTGCGGGACCAAAGAATTAAGGAACCACTCAAAAAGGAATGCTGGTGGGACTGGTACCTTGATTAAACTCTTCCGGTGTCTCCATTCTCATATGTGATTAGAGATATGGTCTGTTGTTGTATGTTCGAAATTGGCGAGTAGCTCTATGCCAGCATCATATCTCACAGGTAACTGGAAATGGTTTAGGAAATCCATCGCCATTTCACCAAAATAAGAGTATCTTGAGCGATCAAGCTCAATGTACCATTTCGCGACACTCCCAATGAGAGTATGTTGAAATAATTGCAACTGTACGGAGTCATCTTTCAATGAGTTAGATGAGCACCAAACATGGAAGGTAGTCACATGATCTCCTGGATCTTCGTTAGGCTTGGCTTTAAACTTCGGAATTTCCGAAGGCAACTTCATCGGCATAGGAGGCCAATGCGGATCGTGACAAATAGGGTCATTCAACAACCTTGTCAAATCTAGCAAGTGTAAAGTTTTTTCTATGCGTTTCCTTGAGAAAACTGATCCAAGTCGGTGTATGGAGGAAAGCCCACCTTTCCACCTTTAAATCTGTGTGTTTTTCTTTAGGAAATCATGCCCAACTTGTGTGGGGAGGCAAGCATGCATTCCCACCATTAAACCATGCATTTTTCCCGATAAAATTGCACCCATCGTGTGGGGGAGGCAAGCATGGAGTTTCATCTTTAAAATCTCTACATTTTTCTTGAATAAATCGAGCTTAGTCCGTGAGGTAGGCCAACATGTGTCCTTCCATTTTTACCTCTACGTGGGCAGGCATCCTCCATCTCAGCACAACTCCAGTAACTTAATAGGAAGGTTGAATTATAGGTATTAGGACTATGGAATAAGATTTAAAATTAAAGTTTAAACATTTTACATTCAGAGTTTTAAATGCTAAAGGCTCTTATTTTAATACTATATTCATTGAGGTTTTATTCCATAGCTTTTATGATATAAGCTTGTCCTTTGATGCTATATTTATCGATGATTTATTTAGAGTACTAATGTTGTAATTCCTTTTTATGTTGAATGTCTCATGCTTTATTCAGAACCCCTTAATGTTTTATGCTTTTCCTTAATGATAATGTAATTGTTGTCTCGATGCGCCCTAAGAATAATGCAGTTGGATAATTATATTTAGTCATCAGTTTACTTGAGCCTTCCTATGTAGATCTAGGTGTGGATAGTCAAAAGTGGATTACTCTTCCACCATTATTTCAGTTGGCGCATGATCATTGAAGGGAGGAGATCTCCTTGCGCACCGAGTTAAATGGATGATACTCTTGCACCTAAACTTAAATGGATGTATGTTTGATTTTATGATTTAGTTTTCCTTGCACAATCGTATTGATGATGAGATTAATTAGAAGTTAGATTTCTCATGCGCCTCAATATATAGTGTAAGTAAATGATTTTGTGGACCTTTGACTTCCTGCACACATTAAGTTACATTTAAATGGGTGTTGTTGTAGGCATTAGATATCTTGCGTGAAATCATTTATATTGTAATGCATGTTGCTTTAACACTCCTACAGGCACCATTAAATTGTTATTTCATGATGGTTTAATGACTAGTTCTATTGCACCTTGATTATTGATGTTGCCTGATTGGATTAGAAATTGGTTACTAATGTGCCTTTAATTTTTGAAGTTGATTGATTCTTAATGGTATTCTCTTGCTCCATGTGAATATAATCAAAGTATCTTGCATCTTGAATCATTGATGTGTAAGTGATGGAATAATTTAATAGAATGTGTGCACGTAGTTCAATGGTGTGATGTATGACTAGTCAAGGATTTGGACTCCATGCGCGCATTGAATTTAATATATTGTATGGTTAGATTTAGTATTTTGCGCGAGATGAAATTTTTCGACGGATGATGGCATCTGGCGTTTGAGAGTTGCGCCTCGAATTTATCTGTTAATTCTTTTGCACCTTGGGTTTAATATGGTATCGAGGTTTAGGATGCATAGATTGATGAATTGGCTATCGTGGTCTATTGTTTCCTGATCTGCATGCGTTGTGTTCATCGTCAAGTTGTGTTGTTTAAATATGGTCGTTGTTTCCGTCCTACTTAATAATAATAATAATAATAATGAATCTTTGTGTTGTATCACTTGTAGTTGTAACTGAATGGATCGTTAAATCCACCCTTCCTCTAATCCAGTTATCACCTTTGTTGGGTACATTGAAGCTGGAACATCACTTGGCCCCTCTATAGCTCAAGCATGATTGCATTAAGAAAACTACAATGGACTAGATCATGGATACCCAAACGACTAACATCACTAGCATAACATACAACTCTATCAAGTTGTCCAATAAGGGAAGCTTCTTCACTAAGGAAACTGTTTTACCAGTTTCTAGATTCAATAGAAGTTTCCCCATTTGATGGAGAAAAATAACACCATGGGGAGTATTTCTTACTAACACTGACAAGGTTATCCATTGAGATATGTCATTTTCTAAGAAACAATAAAAAATATTGCTAGTTTTATAGCCCCTACACTTCTAGCATATTTTCGTCTCTTTACCATGCATTCTTGGTCTTTTTTACAGTTTATGCCCAAAATGGAGTCCGTGTGTGAATCTTATGGCCTCAAGATGTTTATGTACTAATTAATATCCTTGTGTACATTCATTTCACTACCTCAATGCCTAGGATTAGGATTTTAGAGTTTGTTTATCTTATGGTTTTGGGGAATTTATAGTTTTTAACATATTGTTAAAGGATTTTTGTGAATGAATGTAATGGGCACATCTACTCTCATATATAAGCTACCTTCATTCATGAAATTTTATATTTTTATGTCTAGTGTAGCACATGATGTTGCATTACATTCTATTTTTTGCAATAATTTATTCTTTCATTTCATTTTAAGCATAATTAGACTAATTTTACAATATCCCCTCACATTAATATCATATGCTGGTGTTCAACAAATAACTCATTCAAATTAACAAAATCTTTTCCATGTAAACATGCATGGTAATCTTAGTTTTACTAGTCAATAACCAAGGCTAGGGAGTGTGCTATGAAATTATCATCATATTAAATATGTATACATGTAATACTTTTTGAGTATGTTGAAATATATTGGTCATTTGTAAGTTCATGTGGTTGATAATTGTATATGAATCATGAAATGGACTACACAAATATATCCAAATAATTATTTTACCACATTCAAATGTACCAAAACATAACCATTTTTTTACATCACTATTTCATATAATGAAAATCTATATACATCATCATTTGATTAAGAAAATTTTGATGTCAAAATAATAAATCTAAATTTATTATTTTGATTTTACATGCCATACTAGTTGAAATATGGATATCCTATTCTTATTTTTGTTAATGGAATCTATGGCGAAGTGTTGTGAAAGGAAGAGTTTAATTCCCATAATAAATATATTGTTTTAATATATTAAAACCTTTTTT
The DNA here is from genome assembly GCA_010110895.2 of Picea sitchensis. Lineage (NCBI taxonomy): Eukaryota > Viridiplantae > Streptophyta > Pinopsida > Pinales > Pinaceae > Picea > Picea sitchensis. The sequence continues at coordinate 16,529 of SNQJ01S0181478.1, forward strand.
TTTTTATTGTTGAAGTAACCATATATAATATTTGTTTCATATTTTTTTTTCAAAGTTTTCATTTTAATAAAAAAATGCATGACCATAACATATAATTTTGTGCAAGCACGAGAAAGATTAAAATAAGTTGAATTTTTTTTTACACAATCATGTAACACGACATGAGAATTGGCGATGAGAATGGTGTCCATCAATGTTTGAGACTTTTTATTCATCCGCAAGGCAGATGGATAATCCTCACCGTGCTTTAGGCTCGACGACATTTAGGCTCGAATCCGACCGTTGTGAGCTTGTATGTTCCCACGGCATTTGGGCTCGAATCCGACCGTTTTGAGCTCACTCGTACAAGGAGGAATCCGACCGTTTTGCGCTCACTCATTGGTGCGTGAATCACAATTTTTTTTTTGGAAAAAAACAAGAAGAAAAGCATGAAGAAAAGCAAAAGGAAAATCACGAGAGTCCCATTTTGGATTTATTAGCAAAAGGAAAATCACGAGAGTCCCATTTTGGATTTATTAGCAAAAGGAAAATCACGAGAGTCCCATACGGTAACGATTCCTTCCATTACAGAGGCAGATAAAGTCCCAATTTGTTGAAGAGACAACACATTCGCCTCATTTGCAATGTCTAATGGGCTACTTCTGCGTAGTATAATATGAGTCTCTCTGGTCTGTGTGTGCTTGGTTGTCTGAGTCCAAGTCTGAGTTCGTTTGGCTGATCAATATGCGATAGAGGAGGAGGTTGGGCTAGATTCAAATAGAGGCAATGGATTTCGGTTGGCTGGACTGGAATGGAGGCAAACGAATGCTCTTTCTCAATAGTTTTGGGACTTCGGCTGGACTGGAATGGAGGAAAACGAATGGATTTCGGCTGGACTGGACTGGAATGGATCTAGGCTGGACTGGAAATCGTGGACACGGTTGAGATCAATGCTCTTTCTAGGACACAGATGAGATCAATGCTCTTTCTCAATAGTTGTGGGACTTCAATTCCAGGTACATTTTATTATTATTTCCTCTCAGCCCTACTCTTAGAAGCAATTTTATTCATTTCTGTTAATTTTTGGGAGTCACAATGAGGATCAGGTGCTTTTCTTTGCTCTCAGAAGCCTACGCTAGTGATTTGATTTCTGTTGGGTTCAACCTTGCAATGAGGGTTGGGTTTTTCTCTAATATGACCTTCTTATAAAAACCAAATCAGATGGCATCGCTCTCCAACTCTAGATTTCTATCCTGCCGCCTCGTCTGCCTACTTATTATTCAACCAGATCACATTGCCCTCCCATTGCACGTTTCTTTTTCCCCACCTCTGCCTGCTTATTCTTTTACATTCTCTCTTAGGTTTATTTTTTCCCACCTCTGCTTTCTTATTCTCTCTTAGGTTTCTTTTGGGTTTATACTGATTTATTTCTTATTTATCGATTTATATAGACTTATTTATTTATCGATTTATACGGTGGCATTTTCCTGAATTTTAAAATTGCATTCAGTGGCATCTTCCATTCGGTGGATTGAAGGTTTCGCTATAGAAACCATAGAATATAGGAATAAATCCTATTATCTTACAGAAAGTACAAATACATGGATTTATTATCCTAGTGAGCTAAACAAGTGATTGGAAGATCAGAAACTTTTCCGTGGGTTCAATGGCCAAGTTAGGTTTTCAAGTGTTTGTTATTTTTTAGATAAATCATTCAAAGGACAAATGAAAGTATCATTACATAATTTTTGTATCACTAACCTTTTAAAATTATTTTCTGTGACCCTCATGGAGGTGGGGCGGCATCAACTATCTAGATAAAAATTGCATTTAGTAGCATCTTCCTGTATTTAAAAATTGCATCCAGTGACATCTTGCATTTAGTGAATTTAAAGTTTCCTGGATTTAATTTGAATTTTTTTTTATATTTTTAATTTTTAATTTAAATTATTTGTATAAATTGTAATTATTCATTATATTATAAATGTTTTTAAAAAAAAATGTTTATTTAATTTTATATTTTATTAAAACAAAATTTAATTGATTGTTTAATTTAATTTAATTTAATGTATACTGAATTTTATAAGAATATTTCATCTTATAAACTTTCTTGTAATATGCAATATAATATGATGAAAAATATCAATTTTTTTTATAATTTGTATTGCTATATATATTTATTTTTTAGGTGATTTAATAGTTATATATTTATTTTTTAGGTGATTTAATAGTTTTGAATATGTATAAAATCTACTTGTTATTTTATTGATTTATTTGTATGTTATAAATTTTGAAACTTGTGAGTTTGTATGTTCCCACGACATTTTGAATCCGATCGTTGTGAGCTTGTATGTTCCAACGACCGTTTTGCCCTCGCTCATACAAGGAGGAATCTGACTGTTTTGGGGAATATTATTTTCTGTTTTTTCATGTATTTATAATTTATTATATTATTTGTGTTTGATAAATTTTTGTTATTTATTATTTATTTAGAAGTGTGTTTTTTTTTATATTTGATGTATTGACTTTCATATGGGATTATTATTTTTTATATTTTGAATTTGAATTATTTGTATAATTTGTAACAATATAGTTCATTATATTATAAATGTTTTTAGAATAAACGTTTTTTTAATTTTATATTTTACTAAAACAAAATTTAATTAGTTGTTTTATTTAATTTAATGTATACTGAATTTTATAATAATATTTCATTTTATAAGGTTGTGATATGCAATATAATAGGATGGAAAATATC
>SNQJ01S0181479.1:361-14294 GCA_010110895.2 Picea sitchensis
CACTACATTATAATGTATCAATCAAATAATACGTTATTTATACCACTGTAAATTATAATTTTAATTTATACAATACATTAATGTCAATCATTTAACGAAGTAAAAAATCTAGCGGCTCTGAACTCGGTTCTGCGATCATATTTTCAGAGCTGCGACCTTTCATATTTTTCGTGGCTAGGGTTAGGGTTCCAGTATGGCGGAAGGGGTAAGCCTCGATCCTCCTCCTCCTTCCTCTTCGGTCCCTTCTGATATTGCAAGCTTAGTAGAAAAACAAGGAAAGGAGGTCGTCTCCTCGACTTAACAGAAATTTGTCAAAAAACTTGCCGAGATACCTTTGGTAGCCCTTTCAGCGGAAATCCCATGTCGCACAGCTCTTAATTTGACAGAGCGAGAATTAATAGGCTATTTTACGGGTTTATGGTCGTCTCCAAAGGCCATAGAAACTTGGGTTCAGAAAAATTGGAGAACTTTGATCTCATAAGGAGTTAAAAGCTACTTCGTTGGCAGAGGATATTATGCGTTTGTTTTTTAAAAGGGCTCCGATCGGGACCTAATCTTCAGAAATGGGCCATATTTTATGGGGCCTCTACCTGAATAACTGGAATCCAAACTTCGACCCTACACAGGATGTTCCTTCAGCTGTTCTGGTGTGGGTTAGGCTTCCGTATCTCCCGCTCCACTGTTGGAATCAAGAATCGTTGGAAGCAATCGGGAATACCCTAGGTAAATATATAGATAAATCAAATTGGAAAGACCAACTCTCTTGCGCACGGATCTGCGTTGAGGTTGATTTGGAGGTCGGATTACCAAAAGAAATCAAACTCACAGTGACCGACTGGTCCTATATACAAGAATTAGATTATCAGCAGTTGTCGTTTAAATTCCGACATTGCCACGTTTATGGTCACTTAACAAGAAATTGCAATAAAAAACAACCACGGGAGCAAGCTCCGGGAAATAAAGAAAAACAATGGGATCAAGTGCAGAAAACGGTAGCACCTAGAGCATGACCCAAATCCAGAAGAGGCCTGCAAGATCCCTCAATGGTTGGCGAGACAAACTCCGCAGAACAGTAATCTCAAAGAAGGGAAGAGCCAAGTGGGAATCAATTTGCAGCACTCGGAACAATAGAGGAAAAAAAAGAACAGGAAGCTCAAGAAAAGGAGGATGGAGATATTCCAGAATCGCAGGAGGAAATAAAGCAAGCTTCTGCAGAAACAGTAATTGAAACCCCGAAAATCTCGGGACCTAGGGTTTCTGAAAAAGGTACGTCCCCCTCCCCCTCCTATGCAAAAATGGATAAAAGAAAACTAGTGGAATCTCTTACTTCCTTGGAAGAGGATTTATTAGATAAATCAACAAAGAAAGTAGGGAGAAGGCCCAAAAGAGAAATAAGGGAGGAGGAAGTAGAGAAGGAGAAAATTCAAGGTACTTGAGCAACAATACAATAGACATGGTTTTTAACAGAAATACAAGGTCAAAAACTGCAGGAATAAAAACTGGGATGTCTTTGGAGGGGGCTCCTACGCAAGTGCTTCAGGTAAATAATGAAATTGGTCTCGTGGAACTGTAGAGGGCTTAGTAGTCCTAGAAAGATAGAAGCAGTAAAAGACCTTATCAAAATGGAAACTCCTGATATTCTAATGATCCAAGAGACCAAACTTGAAGAAGCCATTGCAACCCTTGCGAAAAAGATTTCTTTGAGCTTCAAAACTCATTTGCAACTCACCATTGGATTTTTACGGAGTTGCTTCATCTCTCAAGTAACACTCATTTCTCTCTCTTTAATATTTATGTTCCTGTATTATTTTTGGAAAAGAAAGATTGTTGGCTTTCTCTAGCAGACTTCTTGGAAATATATTCCCCCCAAATTTTATTCTAGGAGCATATTTGAACATGAAACTTGACTCATCAAAGAAAAGAGGAGGGGTTCAGAGTCGAGACCCTCTCAAACCTCAGACAAAAAACTTGATTAAGATCTGGAATTTATTGGATGTAAAACCTAAACAGGGAAAATTTACTTGGACAAATAAGAGACAGGGACTGGGACATATCACTACCAGGTTCTTGGTCCAAAGTTCTCTATTATTATAAGGAAATATGATAATCTAAAAAATCGTAGCAAATTCTGCATCAGACCATAAACCTATTATGATGAATTTAAAGGAAGAGGAAGACTTGGGTCCAATTCCTTTTAGGTTTAGTCCGCTTTGGTTGGAAGCAAAAGGATTTTGGGACACTGTCGAGGCAGCTTGGAAAACTCAATTTTTGGGATCCCCTTCCTATGTTTGGGAGAAAAAGTTGAAACAAACAAAGTCAACTCTAAAAAACTGGGCTAAAAATAACATCCTCTCTCCCAAACAGGTTAGGGAAGCGGTGGTAGCCAGCCAAGCTAGAAGCATACCAGTTAGAACTGGAATATAGTCCGATTGGACCAAGAGAGGTGGAGCGAGAAGCCAAAATTCAATTCCAAGTTTACAAGGAAAATAGAAAGGAGGAAGAGTATTGGAGGCTAAAATCAAGAAGTCTCTGGTTGAAAGTAGGTGATAGGAATACCTCCTTCTTTCATAAGAAACCCATGGGAAGACAATCCAAGAATCATGTGACAGAACTAAAAAGAGAATATGGGAAAGAAATTAAATGGTTTGAAGGATTAAAGAGGCTGCCACCAATCACTTTAGAACCCTATATACATAAATAAGGGAGGAAAATGATAAAGATGAAAAGTTGTTTCTAGACCATATTCCTCAAAGGGTCGCGGATGTGGAAAATACGGTCCTGATGCATCCCTTCTCTGAATAGGAAATATATAAGGTAATTTGGGACCTGGAAGCTGATAAAGCATCTAGACCGGATGGATTTTTGATACATTTTTATAGATCCTGTTGGAACATCATTAAATCATACCTCATTTGTATGATTAGAAGTGTGCAAAAGAAGGCCAAGTTAGGGGGAGCACAAACTCCACCTTCTTAGCCTTAATTCCAAAAGAAACCAACTCAGGATCCTTCTCTCGGTTCAGACCTATATCTCTATGTAATTCTTCCTATAAAATCATCACAAAATTGTTAGAAAATCGCCTGAAACCAATCCTCAATGGTATAATCTCAGCAAATCAGGGTGGTTTTCTTAAAGGAAGACATATCTTAGACAATATAATTCTTGTCGAGGAAGCAATTCACGATAACAAACAAAGAAAGGAAAAGGGAATGTTAATCAAAGTAGACATGGAAAACATCTTAGACAGAGTCAGACACTCTTTTCTCTGGAAGGTAATGGAAAATTTAGGTTTCAGCTCATACTTTGTTGACATAGTAAAATCCTGTATCGAAAATCCGTGCATATCTCCTCTGGTGAATGGGAGACCAGCCAATTTTTTCCAAGCCACGTGAGGAATTAGGCAAGGTTTCCCACTCTCCCCCTTTCTCTACATTTTGATGGAAGATTAGTTGAGTACGAAGTTGGAACCATATAGGATGGAAGGGAAACTGCCTGGAATCCATATTGCTCCAAGTATCCAAGCAATTAATCACTCTTTTTTCGCAGACGACTCTATATTTCTAGGAGGAGCCTGAGTGATAATAGAAAAAAAAATAAAAGCAACCTTTGCAAGGTTCTGTACTGCTTCAGGAGGAATGGTTAACCACAGAAAAAGTGTAGTATATGGATGGAACATAGATCAAATAGTTATGGAAAAAATCTCTAGAATTTTGTGATATCATTCCTTCAATCAATGGGAATCTTTCAAGTACCTAGGAATTCCAATCACATAGGGGCAGGAAAAGGTGAATTAGTGGATGGGTATAATAGAAAAAATACAAGCCAAGATCAAAGCTTGGGGAGGATTATGGCTCAATCATGCATGGAAGTTAGTTCTAATCAAATCATTCCTCTCAACTATTCTTATCTTCCAATCTTCTTTGTTGTTAGAGCCTGCTTCAATAATCTCTCTTCTCTCTAAATTGTTCAAAAGGGTCCTATGGAAAGGTGGAAAAAATAATCAACAGAAATTCCATTTGGTCAATTGGAATACGCTTTGGAAACCAACAAATATGGGATTCCTTCAAATTCGAAATCCACGCCTAGAAAACTTGGATTTGGGAGGAAAGATCCTTTGGAGAATTGTTCTTGATAAGAAAAGATGTGTAAGTTAAGTGTTAAGGAAAAAATATCTACAAGCAATCGCTTTAAGATGTTTAGACATGAGGCCCACAAGACAGGGCTCTGCAATATGGAAGCTATGCAAGGCAGCCTGGAAGTTCTTCTCAGAACTTATGTATTGGATACCAGGAAATGGCAATAAAATTAGAATTTGGGAAGACAGAATCATGGGTCACCCTCCCTTAAAGGAAATCAGAGTTAGAAGAAATATATCACTGGACTAGCATGCAAGGGATGCATCAATTGGTAGATATAAGCAGGTGGAGCAGTGAGAGAGACTGGGAGGGTTGGAATTTCCCAAACCTGCCACCTCATCGCTCTCAAGAAAAAAATCTCCTCTGTCAATATTTATCTGGGTGTGCACCCTTAAATCAAAACACTAAATACAAATGAGGCTGGGGAAAAAGGTGTATATATTGTAGTTGTTGGATTCAATTCTTTACAATCAGAAGGAACGATCAACTCAAACAGATTGATATGGAAAATGGTTTGGAATCCATTTGGACTACCAAAGGTAAATTTCTTTAATTGGCTCCTAATTCACGAGAAAGTTTTGAGAGGAGAAAATATGATTAAGAGAGGAATTTTCAGATCCCATTGGTGCCCCCTGTGTCGCAACCAATCAGAAACAATCGATCATCTTTTTCTGAAGTGTAACTTCTCACGTCAAGTATGGCAGATTGCATTGCATGACCTTCCAGTAAATCTTCCAATTCAAAATTCAATTACACAATTGTTTCGCCATTGGAAAAAGATATATCCATCGACAAAGAAAATTTTGTGGTGACTCATTTGGTTGACTCTTCCAAAATTCTTCAAAAATCTATCTTTCACTCCACAACAAGTGGCATTGAAGGAAAAATCCCTTCTTATGGAGAGTATTCAAGCTTCAGGGAAAAAGATTGATCCAAAATTGAGCATTGAAGAATTCATATGGATAGGGGAGATAAAGATTTCACCCTACATAAGAAGGATACCAGAGGAAAAGATTGAGCCATCCTGGAAAATAAGACTCGAAGAGAAATAATTCTATGAGTGGTGACAACAAGGAACAATAGAATTTTTTTTTTCGACGGTGCTTCGAAAGGGAACCCAGGGGCGACAGGTACTCTCCAAGCTTCAGGGAAAAAGATTGATCCAAAATTGAGCATTGAAGAATTCATATGGATAGGGGAGATAAAGATTTCACCCTACATAAGAAGGATAACAGAGGAAAAGATTGAGCCATCCTGGAAAATAAGACTCGAAGAGAAATAATTCTATGAGTGGTGACAACAAGGATTAATATAAATTCTTTTTTTCGACGGTGCTTCGAAAGGGAACCCAGGGGCGACAGGTGTGGGGGGATTTATTCACTAGGAGGATATCTAGAAATACGTTATAGTTGGAGCTTGGGTACCCAAACGAAAAATCAAGAAAATGCATTAGCCTTATGGAAAGGTTGTCAACTTGCAAAAGAACTCGCAATAGAATATCTACATATATTTTGGGATTCAAAAATAGTTATTAGAGCTTTGAATAACATGGCGACAAATCCATCCACTAAAATAACAAGATCAATTGATAGAATAAAGAGATTGATAAACACTTTTAGAAAATTATTTTTGGCATTCCAAGTACCAATATCATTAAATTCTGAAGTAGATTGCATGGTGAATTTAGGAGTCTGACTCGCACAAGGCATTTTAAAAACCATTGACAATGAGCCTCATGATCATCCCTTACCATAATCGAACGTTATTAGATGACAGGAAAATATTGCATGCGAATACGAAGCATGCGTGATAGATGCGTGGAAGGTTCGACAGATCACAAATCAACTCAATTTATGTGATATAATAGTGGGAAGGTGGTGGATTAGTGTATATGATGGTTCAGGTGAGGTGAGCATGGAAGTTGTGTGTTCCCCCCTCGCAATATTTTGACAGAGGCATAAGCTGTTGAAAACTTGGTGGAAACTTAGGAAGAAATTGAGGAAGGAAGTTATGGATTCCGGTACCTTTGAACGTGTATATTATATTCCACGCGACATATAGCTCTTAAACAACGAGGTCAATCTTTAGATGAGAGAAATTCATCGTCAAAACAGGGACTGTCGACAATTAAAGAATACTTGGGAAGAATGGGTGGCATGGGAGGAAGAATTTTGGGTGATGGATTGGTACTTGCAAACCATCATAAACAAAAGCATGAATTTGGAAATAAATGACTTGAAAAGGAAGGTGGCGAACTTGGAAGCTCAGAATGATAGACTGCAAACTATTTTGGCACACATACAAGGAGGAGTAAACTATTTTGGCACACATACAAGGAGGAGTAGATTAATGAGGTCACTCAACAGCAACAACTCTCGAGTTTGGCTTTTATGTATATGTATAATAATATAGTAAATAAGTGTAAGACTTGGGAACCTCCTCAGAATTTTTTTTTGTCTCTAGTCGATAGGATAGAAGAAATAGTAGAGTCTCTCTGTGTTAGCAGAAAACAATCAATTTATGGATGACTCTCATGTTTTGCAGTATTGAAATAGCTTGTAGCAGGTCAATTTTTGTACTATGTTTGGTTTTGGCTAGGGCCATAGCCTCTTTTATATAATATAAATCTATCTGTTCTTGTTAAAAAAAATGTAATACATTAATGTATCTTTACTATTATTAATGTATCAATAATGTTATATTAGGTTAATTTATCAATACTCTATACTTTACTGTAAGAATACATTATTAATGTATGAAATTTAATTTATCAATAATGTATACTTTACTCTAATAATACATTATTAATGTATTAATAGTTTAATGTTACATTATACACTAATATATTAGTACTTTAATTTAAACATTAGAGTAATGTAATAATGTATTATTAAATACATTAAATTCAATATATTACTACTTTGCTAGTGTATTATTAATACATTACTTTATTTGTATGTTAATACTTTAGTTTAATGCATTTAAGGTATTAATATATTTAATGTTTTTATTGATGTATTTAATGTATTACTTTATTAATGTGTTAATATTTTAACTATATATATACTTTAGTAATGTATTTATTTAATAATGTATTAATACTTTAATAATATATTACTAACATCTTTAAAGTAGATGTATTACTACTTTATTATTGTATTAAAATTTTAGTAATATTTTAATGTATCAATACATTTAATGTATTTTTTTATTATTACTTTAATAATGTATTTTTAATGTATTACTACTTTCTTAAATTATAAATGTATTATTAATTTAATAATATATTAATACTTTAGTAATATATTAATTAATAATGTATTTATGTAAAAATTAATTATTACACTCTACATTATTATTTTATCAATTAATTAATATATTTCTTTATACCTAATTTAGATTATAATTTTGATTTACACAATACATTAATGTATCATTACTATTATTAATGTATCAATAATGCTACATTAGATTATTAATTTATCAATTAATGGCTCATTGTATATTTTAATATATTAATATTTTATTAATGTATTAATAATTTAATATGTTACATGCATTAGTACTTTAATTTATAGATTAGAGTAATGAAATAAGAATTTTATAACCTATAATCTCAAAATTAAAGGAAATACCCCCTATCCCATCCTCCTCTTAGAAACAAGCATTTCCCCCATCGAGAGCATGGGTATGACTAGATACCTAATATATAAGAACAAGTTAAACAACATGGAAGACAAGAGGCTTCCTAAAATTGCTTCAAAATCGAGTCATAACCACCATCGACTCAAGTGAGGATGGCATAAAGATGGCTGATCTTGGTTAAACTATTGGAGAATCATGGAAGACAACATTTTGCAGAATACAATTAAAAAAATCGTCAAATCAAAATTTAAGGAGAAAATGTGGTGTGATAAAGAGTTAGAGGAAAAAAGAAAATTAAGGTATTATAAGGATGTAATCAACCCTAATCTAGAAGATCAAAATTATGTATCTGTTTTGCCAGGTGTAAAGAAAAAAAATAAGCATTGCTAAGATAAGAACAAATTCTCGCGAGCTTCATAGTGAAACTGGCGTTGGTCAATTCCTAAAACGCCATGGGATGAAAGAGTGTGTCACCTTTGTGACACTAAGAAGGTTGAAGATGAAAATCACTTTCTTATAGATTTCCCAACCTATACCCATATTAGACCTCATCTCATTTTCAAAATATTTGTCACACTACCAACCTTCCTAACCTCTTAACTCGACAAAAATATGGTGATCTTGGAAAGCTTCTCTTAATGTTTTTCGAACAAAATTCTAAAGAATCACAAGTAATCACTTACCCTCTTAAGGTATGATAGACCAATTTGGTTTTAGTGGACATTAATCATCATCATCATCATCATTATTAAATACATTAACTTCGATGTATTACTACTTTGCTAGTGTAATGTTAATATATTACTTTATTTGTATATTAATACTTTAATTTAATGCACTTGATGTGTTAATATATTTAATGTTTTTATTGATCTATTTACTATATTATTAATGTATTACTTTATTAGTGTATTAATACTTTAACAATGTATTAATTAATAGTGTATCAATTAATTAATACAATACAATATTAATGCATCACTCAAATACCAGAATATAAATTAATCACTTTCATTTATAAATTATTATTGTATATTATATTAATATAATGCATTACATTAATACTTTAATATAATTGTGCCAGGAATGTCCTCTACATCCCAATATGGGAGAGAGGTCGATGTAACATAATGCATTAAAATAATAGTAAAAAATCCACAAAATAATAAATTAATAAAAAAATAATAAAAATAAAATAAAATATATATAAATAAAAAAACACAATATAAACAACAAGTCGCCTCAATTAATCAATAGTACCACCAAAATAGATCCATATTAACCCTGGATCTATCAAGCTCAGAGGATCAAATATCTAAAGGTGCAAACCTTTAACCTTTCCTCAAGTTTTGCACTCTAAAAAAGGTTTTCACCTCTAAAGATTGGATCCCTATTGTCCCTTGATAGATCTAAGGTTAAGATGGATCTATGCTAGTTTATATACATTAATGTATTATTATTATATATTACATTAATCTAATAATTAATTAATACATTAATAGACTATTAATTTATATACATTATTATAATACATTAATGGATTATTATTATATTTTACATTAATATAATAATTCATTAATACATTAATATATATGTATTAATATATTAATGGTCATCCCAAATCATGTTAGCTCCATTTTCCACCTTTCTAAACTAATGGCCCTCATAGACTTATAGACTTATGATCCAACATGTCAATTTCTTTCGACATGTCAACTTCTTTCTTTGCATGCACTGGTGAATATGAATATGAAAGTGTGTTTTTGTTCCATTTCTTTCATTTTTTTTTTGTAAATACAAGAGGGACAATATGTTATCTGTAAAACTTCAAAAAAGTGAATTGATATTTGCTTGCCACTTGTTTCGTCACATCAGGGAAACCAAAGCAGGTGGCTTGCAAAAACATTTGAAAGACATAACAATTTTCCTAGAGTTCAACGTGCCATTTGTCATATTTCTTACAAAAGATGTGTCTGGTGCCATGCATCAGAGAACATGGTTGTCATGGTTGTAGCTGTAGATCATAAACCTTAACAAAACTGGAAAAAGATAAATCCTAGAATGTAAGCTGAGAGAAGAGCTAGAAATTTGGAAAACCCAAGCATCCATCGGTGTCATAGGTGAAGACGAACTTTTGTCTACAGTTCGGACAACAAGTTTTCTCTGAAACATATGAAAAGGCTTCGAACAGGAGGTCCATGCATCGACTGAGAGTGCATTGATTCTGAGTTTGATCCTCCAGACTTCGCCGCATATCAAATATTAGTTGCAAGTGGTCGTCCGAGAAGCAATGGGGATTGGGCACAAGATGCTCAATTTTCCCATCCGCTTTTGCGGGAGGAGTTGTATCCATGTCTAAATCTGCCAGCGGTTTGTCTTCCTCATCCATCTTTGGGATAGATTTCTTGGCAATCGAATTTGCCAGTCAGCTGGGGGTAATTTCTTCCTCCACCAAGCAACTTCCTTGATCCATAGGTCGACCTTGGGGTCTGGTGATGAGGCTAGGCTCATGCAGGGCTTCCAGGGGGTGATGCACAAGAGGAGGAATTTATTCTTCCACCGTGAATCTCCCCATGTCATACATATCAGAGGGGGGTGGAGGAAAGTTCTAGGAATGAGGGGAAGGAGGGGGCATCTCATTCCAATTCTGGCCTCTTCCATGGGAACTAGTCGGAGGAAGGGGTTGTGAAGGGTCAGGGCAAATGCACCTAGTGACAAAATTTTAATATTGTGGGCCCCCTTTTGGGTTTGTCACATTCTCTGGGCATGATTGAAGGGTAGCAACAAATATGGGGCAACAGAGGCAATGACCAGGCTAGAGGCGTTGCACTGGTGAAAAGGAGGCTGAGAAAGGTGAACAACAGAGGTGAGGAGGTGATGGGAGAAGGTCCACTGGAAGAATACACATGAGACAAAGAGAACCAAAGAACCAACTAAACTTGGTGAATGAAATAATGCCAAGGATCTCTTACCTTCACAACGGTCGGTTGAATGCTAGTGGAGGAACCCATGAAATTCGAAGTGACATTATCCCGAGGACAATTACCCACTTTAGATGACTAGAGCTAGTTTGCATGCATATGCATTAAGTTCCCAAGGGTAGAGAAACGTGCTACCATAAGTGAAATGTTAAGGATCGTCATTCAAATGGCATGTGAATGAGGGCATCTGTTGGGGGAAATAACTCCCCTAGATTCTAGCTCGCAACATTTCTCTCATTTTCCAGATGTCACCCCATCCAGGGATATAATGTATCGGAGAGCCAACTCCTTGAAATGATACAACAGTTGTCTGTCCCGATATTTCCCTGTGTTGATGAAGATGTCACACCAAGGAGAGGTGATACCTTCATTTTCTAATCTGTCTGCAACCTGGTTGGCTTCTCGATGGATGTGAGAAGTGATAACCATGAGAGAAGGTCGAAGACGGGATTTCAAGTTGTTTAAGGGGCCCAAAATACACTAACTGGGAGTTATCTTTTCAGGATCACGGCCATTGATAATTTTGGCAGCGAGATTATTGATTACTTTAGAATCCCCTTCAATTATAATGCGAGTGAGACCTACATTCACTTCCATTTGGATTCCTATGACAAGGCCCCACAATTAACCTGAATTGTTCGTTTCATATCCCAGATGCTCGACCAAGAAGTATTGAAGGTGTCTTAGACTATCTTTCATGAGTTCTCCATATCCAACTAAACTAAGATTTCCCTTGGAGGCCCCATCAAAGTTGACTTTGTAGAATCCTAGGGGTGTGGGAGACCAAGAATGGGAGAGGGATAGGGATGAAGCTTTGCGGTGTTGATTTCCATAAGGAATCAAGGGAGGGCTTGGGTGCCAGGTTGCAAGAATTGAGATTTCTAGGGGTTCCGAGGGAAGGTCATCCTGAGTCTAGGATTGGGCATGTACTGTGTCCTAAACATGTTTAAGGATATTGGACCAAAGCATATTAGGGGGGGAAATCTTGGGAGTGAAAAATGCATCTATTCCTTTCTTTCCAGTGTAGTCAGACAATAAATCTTGGTAGAATTTGCCAAATTCTATTCAGTATAGGGATTTGGAAGGATCTGTTTCCCCAATTTCTGATGGTATTTATGATGGTGTTTCTTTCTCTTCTGGTTCTCCTCATATGTTGAGAAGCATGATCCCAGATTAGTTCACTGAACGAACAGTGACTGAGAATGTGCTCCATTGTCTCTTCCTGTTGCTGACAAAGATGGAAAATTGAGGGTCCTATGAACCCTCTCCACCTTAGATTATCCCAGGTTAGGATTTTATTTTGAAATAAAAGCCAAAGAAGGTGGAGACTTTGGGCCATAGCTTGGACTTCCATATTATTTTCCAAAGGACTTCTTTCGGTTGATTCTAGAAATTTTCCTATAGATGATATCCCTCTTTGAGTGTGAACGTTCCATTGGGTTTATGCCTCCATATGAGAATATTTGGATCCTCACTTATACAAATCTTCCTTTGATTTGTCATTTCTTCCCAAGGTTGTAGATCGAAATCCTTCGTCACCTATAGTTCTTGTGGGGAGGCTTTCCAACTATGCCACGGAGGGTGAAGAGGGACATCCTGCTTGAGATCAACTAGTTTTTGTTTCTTCCAATCTGCCTGTACTTGGTAGAGGCGGAGGTATTATTTTGAATGCAGTGGCGGGAGTTGTTTCCATGAGTCCATCCAAAATAGGGCACTATGACCATTCCTAATTTCGAAGAAGGCACAAGCTTGTATTAGCGGTCGATTTTTCCATGTTGTATTCCATATGTTAGAGCCTTGGATCTGACCTGTCAACCGAATGAGTTGAGCTTGAGGGGTTTTCGGGGTGTATTTTTGTTTCCAAAGTTTGGCCCATAGTTTTGTTGGAGTTTTGAGCCAACACCACCAAAAAATTTCCCCTGTGGTGTTATTTATCTTACTCGGGTCATGGAGACCTGGTCCTGCCAGAGATTTCAGATTGCATACTTTGTCCCAGCTGACAAGGGCCCATTTTTTATTGGATTCATGTCCATACCAGAGGAAGTTTCACTGTAGGTTTCTTATACTTTTGATAACACTTTGCGGAGCTTCCAGGGATGAGAACATACAGACAGGGATTTCTTGAAGCACCGACTTTAGGAGGATAAGTCTATATGGGAGGTTGAGGGATCTAAAGGTCCAGTTGTTGAGACGATTGAAGATGGAGAGGGGAAGGGAGTCTTAAGAGATATTTACGGCTGCAGAATATGAAAGGGGGAGACGTAAATAATGGGAAGGAAGGGAGAAATTTGGTATTTCAAGTACATGGAAGATATGAAGTTGAACTGTTGGGGGGGTGTTAAAGAAGAAAATATGAGATTTGTCCCAATTGAAGGAGGTGTCAGAGGCTTCACTGAAATCACTGAGTATATTGTCGATTTTGATGGCTTCTTGAGATATGGGATATTTCAATAACATGGTGTCGTCCATAAATTGGTTGTGGGAGGCAGTTAGTTATAGCCCATGCAAATGGAGGCCTTGGAGAGATCCATCCATAATAGAGGCCTTGGAGAGATCCATCCATAATAGAGGCTTTGATATAATGACCTAGACCGTCTACCATGATGATAAAAAGAAAAGGGGAGAGGGTATCTCCTTTCCAAATACCACGGGTGGGTGAGAACGGTTGAGAGGGGAATATGTGAACAAGGATGGATGCAATATCCTCAAATTATTAGAAAATAAATTACAAATTGAAATTAGAAATAAATTTCCATTTATGGAAATTCGGATTTGGAAACAAATTGCCATTTATGGGAATCCAAATTTAGAATTTTGGATTATGTAATTATTATTTTATGACTGTTGGGAAAAGGTTTTACTTTCCCAACTGTCCTTTTTTGATGGACACATCTATGAGACAAACGTTTTTAATAAATTAAATGATGGAATACAAATGGAACATCTAGGTTAAAAATAATTGACTATGACTCCATGAGTGGGGAACATGTTTGAGTTAACTCAGAGTTGATTTCTATCACTAGCAGCCCCTAAAAATCAGGGATTTGTAAAGCTATGATGTAACACATCCACTATCGTAATTTAAAATTTTTGGGTTAATCTCCCATACAGGAGAAATCTCCACAAACCCGTATTAGCGAAATGCCAATTCTTGACTTTATACCAGGATTT
>SNQJ01S0181482.1:18108-30083 GCA_010110895.2 Picea sitchensis
GATATGCGTGATAGAAAAAGTGTTTTAAAGTACATCATACAAAAGTACATAGTGAGGAAAATTTTGGGCCTTCATGCCCATAGTATCATCATAAGGACTACAAAATATCTGAGGACTCTACTCATCCTCATGTATCACATTGTGCTCCAAAAAGTACATCATTGCTCATGTCACCTATCGTAGTAAATGGTTGAGGCCTTCAAAGACCCCAACTATATGTTGCTACAAGTGTAGAGGCACATCTTGCCTCCTCAGGGGTGGGACACCCATCATCAAACCCTAGAGGTTCCTCTCCACTTCTCGAAGCCCTCCCGCTATGACCTCATGCTCAGCTGGAGCCTGTGCATCTCTGACGCCCCAGTGCTAACATCTCTGTCGGACATGACGCACCTCTGTTTGCATGATGAAAACAAAACGGTTTAGATCCCTCGTTGTACAACCAAAAACATATAAAATAAAATAAACAAAAAACATGTTGTTGCAAGGTTATGTTTTTTCATACCAGATGCATCCCATTGGATACCTTCAAGAAGGACTAGGTCAGCACGACCAGGTCAACACTACCTCTAAAATCTACCCCAGCATAAGGGAAGTCCTCAATCACCACTAACTGCCTTCTCCACCATGCGAAGAAATCAACAGTGAATATGAAAGCAGAAGGCTCATTCCCCAACTTGGGGGAAAGACTGGTCCACCTCTCCATACGAGGCTCGTCCATGGGACATGCTATCATTGCAACATGTGGCTGCATATGAGGGATACGCTCTAAGAAAAACGAAACCAAAAAGGAACCGTATCCGAACTATTTCTGTCTGTCGACCCTGCATTTGGATATTTGTTCTTTGACATTCCTGAGGAACCCTGCACTCCAATTGAGCAATCTAGGTTATAAACATTGTATGGCATAAGAGATATGTGATTTAGAATCCAAGTGAGAATTGGTGCTCCCTGCCAACCTGGTGATGGCAAATAGAATGGATCGAAGTGATAAGTCTCTCACATCCTTTATCATAATCCGTCGTCCCACCAACCGCGACCCTGATATGCAATGCTTGGAAATGTATGCCTCGGTCGGTTTTGGAGTAGGCCGGTGTTCGAACAAGAGTATGGGTTCCCCTCTCCTCGAGAGACCCATCATAAAATATACATTGTCTATTTCGATTTCAAGCATGTGCGGTCCGATTCATGACACTTTCTTAGGGTCGTCCCATAGACCAATCAAATACGCAAGCAGTAGTACTTCTTTTCTCATGTTTTGAAGCTTGAAGTATTTGAGAAAACCATAGTTTCTCAAGGCCACACTCGCTTGAGGGTATTGGAGAGCGACGATATCATCGAAATCATGCTCATGCTCTTTCCACTCAATCATGGCTAGCTATAGATGAAATCTGCAAATACAACATTTAATCATCATTAGACAAACTATTCTGGAAAAAAAACTGCCTCTTTTCAGCCAAAAAGTCAAAGGTTTTTTTAGTTTTGCGCCTGATGCTCCCTTATAGCAGCTTACAGAGCGCTAGTGCGCCCTAGACATATGCACCAATGTGCTGAAATATCAATCGACACTCCCCTCAGTGCCTTAAGGGAGTGTCGATCTAGTTCGATGCTCTAGGGCTTCCCAAGGAGCCTAGAACACCTCAAATAAAGGTTAAAATGCAGTGAAAAACCATAAAAAAGGATGAGGAGGAAGAGACAACTAACCTAGTCTGGACAGATCTAAAACGCTCACCCACAACTCCCACAATCGACGCTCGAAAAATGCTCCAAAAGAGGTAAAAATCCAAGGACCAGAAGAGAATGATAAAAAACAATGGTAAAAACAAATTTTTAACCTAGTTTGATATTTGATATGGTCATTTAGGTCATTTCTCCTTATTATAAAGTCCATTTTTTGGTTTTTTATTATTCTTTTCGAGGAATTACTAATTTCTTGTGCCCATAATAGCTTGATTTTACAAGAATTCAAGTGGTATCTTTCGGTAGCCTTCTAACACCAATGAGCTTAGTCTTTGTTCTTTCTCGTGCTTACAAATACATGAGAATGTAACCGAGTATACTTTTGTTTCTTTTTTGGACTTGTAAGGTTATATGAAAAGGGACCCCCCTAGAGTCTCCTTTAAGCTATTTTCAGACTCTCTAAACATGAAAAGATTGTCGAGTGATCCTGCTTCCTTTCACGCTCGTTAAAAGGTTCGAAAGGGCGTCTTTCGAGTAATAGTTTATCTCTTTTTCAGACCTCGGAGACTGAAACTACAAAAAAGGACAACCCTGGAGTCACCTTTAAGTTCTTTTCAGACTCTCTAAACATGAAAAACCATCTAGTTTTCCTTCTCTGGACTTGCTAAACTACACATTGAAGGGCCCATCTAGGAACAAACTCTTAGTTCTTCCAGTTCGTTAAACAAAGCAAGAGGAACTTACCGAAGGTGAATTATATCAAGCATGTGTTATCCTCCTCGAGCTCATTAAATTAAAAAAAGGTACTCATCTATTTGGATGGGGGAAAATTTGAAGGAAGTAGGTCAAGTTTCTTGATAACTTTTGTAAACATCTCTTGCAGTCGCCCTTGAACACGACACTTGTTTTTAACCTTCACACTGAACACTTGGATAATCCACTAAACCTCTGTACTGAACCAATCCTATGAGTCTTTCTACTCCTTTGCGTCATCTGAAGAATGTCACAACACCCACTGCATTATGTTTTGGTCCACTATGCATTTATGCTGCCAAGTCTCATGTCGTGCCTCAATGTTCAAGGGAAGTATTCTCCTCGAGAGTCAACCATCTGCAAAATTACCAGTTTCCATACCCGTGTCAGTCTATGATTCATTTTCTATATCTCATCACCTTCATGTGTCAGTTTCGTTTCGATGATGGGGGAATACATCAAGGCCCTCATTCGATGAGTCTTTTCCTGTCGACTTCAATACATCATCTGGGAATTAGACTTAGAAACCAGTTAGTACCTTGGGACCTGCATGCCTCAATGGCAGGCCTCCTCACTTCCGACAATAGGTTTATATCATTGAACTCTGATTGAATGATTCCACAAATGTTCGACCTCATCTCATTTATTCACATTCACTGGAATGTACTTATGTACCTTGGGAGTCATTGACATCATTGGTGATTTCCCGTGCACTTGTTAACGATTCACCTCAATGACCGGTAATCAAGTGGTTTATACCATGTTTGACATCAAATCATCTATTCACATGGCTAGATTAGTACTACATCGGGATTGGGATGAAGACCCTGGATTGAGCATCCACTCTGTTATCTGTTATGCCCAGGTTGCGAAGGAATTTTTTTGAGCACATTGATACATATGTTGTTGCATAGATCCACATTGTATTGGTTTGTGGCTATGTTTTATCATCTCATAGCTCCACTGCGTATTTTTCGTGGCTACGATCAATTCATGTCATAGAAGTATGGATCCACATTGTATCTCTGGTGGCCATACCCTTAGTCAAAATAATCATGGATCTGTAGTGTATTTTTTGGCGGCCATACTTTGAGTCACTTATATTTCGAGCATAGGTATGCCTGCCTCGTGAATGGAAAAAATATTAACATTGTTTGATGGTTGTCTGCAACTTCTATGAGGTTCTCTGACTCCATACCCTTGTTTCGAAGAATCTACAAAGTGTTTCGGCTATCAACTTTCATCTTCTGGTCTCACACTTTGGGGGACAATCTGTTACACATCAAAATTCCTCACTTCGATAATGTCATATTCTCATTGCCGTAAGTGTTACACTTTTGTCGCAAGTGTCACAAGTGCTACATTATCGTCAAGTAAGTGTCACATCACGAATGACACCATAAAAACACTTGATACAACCCATAAAACATGTTAGAAGAAGAAGCCCCATCATTTAACAGTTGGAGCAAAGTGTTTTCTATGAGAATTGGTCATCTTGGCAACTTTTGGAAGATCAACACTCCCCTGCTCATATACAGGGAGCATTAGCACTCTTTGTCTATCTGGGAGGAAGCGTTGTAGCGCTCTGTTACCCGTCATAAGGGAGCGCTGAAGTGGTTGAGAAAATCTTGGGAAGAAATCCCCTTTTTCTCTAAGGACAACTATGGATGATTCGAGTTGGTTTGGCTCAAATCTAACCCTTTGGCTGCATCTAAGGGAGATATCACAACTGATGGAGTCATATACTCAACTAATCCCAAATATAACCAAGGTAGTTGGGCCTATCAAAGCCTATAAATGGAGGTATTCTCATGGTAAACAAGGGAGGAAAATAATCAACAAAAGTATTGTCATTATGATCGTGGATCTTTCAAGCAAGGGGTTTGACAAGGAGGACTTGGAGAGGTTGTTGCAACACCATCCATGATTGTAAGTATCTCTTTAAAGTTCTCATCAATATACTTGGCATGTTCCCTTCAATCTTGTGTATTCTTGCATGTACTTGTCTACTTGTTCTAGATGGATTTGTTTAATCCAATCTTGCAGAGTAGGAGTTATTTGTTTCTCTTTGTTGTCCATTGGATTGCAAGTGTCAAGTTGTGCTAAGGAGTTTGAAGATCGAACTCGAATTGGAAACAACGAGGACAAACTTTGAAACAAGGTGCATCACAATTTTTCTCCCTCTCTCTCTTTTTGATTAGTTAAACTGAATTCAAAGGTATGGCAGTGTCCATTTGTGTTTTTCTGTCTTGGTATTAGGGGTCTAGAATCCAAGGGAATATTCACCTGTCCGCATGGGAATTATTCCGTAACAATAAGTCACATGGATTATAGCATGTAAATAACATCCAATAATTAAATTACCCAAACATGTGCATCAAACCCCCCTTAACCCCAAGCAAATGCTCAAAGACGTTTATGCAATTTGGCAAGCTAGGTTTGGAGAGGGTCTCAGGGTGTCCTATTGGGCTAACCTCTCTTAAGTTTGGGGTGTTTCTCAGGTGGAGTCTAGTCCAAGTGATGTAAGTGTATGAGGTGGCATGGGGTAAATTTTTGGGCATGGGGTGCATGTGATAACAGGGAAATGTAAAGTTTTAACTATGGGTGCCTTTGTGGAGGGTGAGCTGCATCTTGTCATGAATGCAATTGTATCCTATCCCATTCATTGCCTTTTACTCTTAGCTTTATTTATTTTGATCTTTTGCTCTTGTGCTTCAAGGAATAGTTGAGGTCCATTGGCCTGGCTTGATGACCAGAGGTGACAGCGTTATCCACAAACATTTCACGGAAATGAGAAGGTTGGCTTGTGATGAGACTCCCTTTCTCTTGGCTATGCCACCAAGAGTCACTACCCTCGTTTGGTGACCAGATAGGTGGTAGTGTCATATCGCTACATGCCCATGGTCAAAATAGGTCGACTCGTTATGCGACCTCCTATCCATCAACTAGTACCTTGAATGTTTATGTTTATCTTGTGGGTCCCCTTTTCTCACTGAGACGCTTTTCACTGCTTTCTCCGGGATCCTTGGGCGAAGCATCTTGAAGGTTTCAAAATTGGCTTTTAACTCTTTCCAGCTACTTTTACCCGACTTTAGCTCCTTCTTCCCACAAGGTAAGCTACAACCCTTCCTAGTGTAGCCAACCCCAATGCCCAAACAAGAATAGGGGAGATGAAAGGAGTAAAGATGGAAAGTGATAAGTATGGAGGGAATGAACGATGAATTTTCACAGATCCACCCAGTAGCAACCCATCCTAAAGGGAAATCAACTTACTAGGGCACCATGTCACCCTTCTAAGTATGTACGAGGCAAAGAGCATAATTTCCAAGAAAACGTCATGAAATGAAGAAGGATTCAATACAACATGTTCAAGTGCTTCAAAAATCAGAGTGATACATACCATGATACTCGAACTCATTACCTCATGGAGCAAGACTCATCGCTACTTCAGGACTAGGCTGGTGTGATGGATAATGTTGCTGGTGGTAAGTGGAGTGGACTGAAGAAAAGAGGGGCCCTCCAGGGCCATGCTCAAATCGCCTGGCTCTCGGTACTCCGTGTCTAGGACATGTGGGCCTCGAGACGTGATCTCCTTAGTTATCCCTATGAAATGCTATGTATAAGCATACCACCAATACAACCACGCTAGCAATTGATCATAACACCTACCTCTATGTTTCATCATAAACCAAACCAATGACAAGTTAAGCACAAAATAAACATGAGTTAGAGCATGCATTATATCATAGGAAATTGTAAAGTCTAGCTCATGGAGGCGGGAGGGAGGGACAAAATCATGCCAAGTCACCCTTCCAGAAAAGTGATCAATCCATCTTAGAAAAGGATCGTGAGAGGTCAAGGACTCAAAAGGATAGCTCAAAGAGTTTGAGGGTTGACTACCTTGGACATCATCACTCCCTGAGGTCTGAGAAGGGATTAACAAGAACTTAGAGGGCAAATGATAACTTCTCAGTGGAAAACTTAAAGATTGAGATAGTAAACTTCTTAAGGCATTCAACCTCCCCTTGAATTCTAACGAAAAGTTTTCCCCTAAAGAAAACTTGAAACAAGAGACATGCTCCCCAATTGTATCCTTAGTGACATAATGAGGTAAAGCAATCAGAGGGAGCTGTACAACCTTGTCACAAGTATCCTGCTTCAGGCAAGCAACGTCCTCTTTATTAAAATTTGAACACAATGATAGCTGATATTCTTCTTCATACAATAAATCCAAGTGCTCAAAGGAATACTCATCAAAATCCTCAAGGTATGCCCGAAAATCATCAGGAGAACATTGCACTGGGTCATCCTTGGGTGCCTGGAAAACTTTTGTAATTATATCATCATCTTGTTGCCAAACGTCAAAATTATTAGGAACATCATATGCTTGTTGTAAATGCAACATTCAAATATATCCTTCCATATCATAAATGGGATCCTCACCAGAACCAATCACATCCCACTTACATCTTCCGACATGTATGAACTCATCAATATTATCAACCATGTCACTACCTTTATCATAACATGAAGGATTTAATGCATCCAAGGGATTCTTTAATACTTCTTCACTTTCCACATCATAAAATAAAACATCATCAAAATCTTGGAAAGGGAAATAAATTACTGTGTTCACTGCTTGTTGTGTAGGAGCGTCAAAGGCTTGGATGACTCCATCAAGTGGAAGAGCATCTAGTACATCATCCCCAAGACTCGTGTCTTTAATCATCTTTTCGCCTTCATCAGAAAATGAAGGACCTAGCTCTTCTAAGGGTTCATTTACTTCTTCACCTTTTGAATCATAGAACAAAGTGTCATCAAAAACTTGGAAAGGAAAATGATTCACCTCATTCTCTTCGTCTTGTGTAGGAGAGATAGGATCTTGGAGAGTTTCATCGGACAGAGGAGAGGATACTAGTGCTTCATCCTCATAATACACTTCTTTAGTCAAGTATTTACTGTATTCTATTGAATCATGGAAAAAATCTTGCTCCTCTTCAAGGGGTTGACAACCTTCATAAATCTCTCCTTCTATATCAGAGGGTTCTTGGTTTTGAGCATGGTACACATCCATGAGATCTTCCACAAGATTTTGAAGGGCATCTTCATATGTCTGGAATTGTGGTTTCACAAACTCAATAAACCTACTGATGAGGTCTACGAAAGATGATATACCCTTATCTTCGCAACAACCCTTAATCCAATCTTGCAAAAAGGACGACAGAGAAAGTATGAACAATTTTACCAGAACATCCTCCCCTTCAAATTCTATCTCACTTATATACTTCAAGAATTCTACAATGTGAGTAATTGGGAGGCCTCTGAATCTTGGAGAGTTGTTCAACCATTTTATATCAAGATAATGCGAGTATCCTTGAAAACTTTCAAAATCAATTGTCAGATACACTTGTTCCCAGGGTGCCATGATCCCATATCTTGGAAATATCACAAAGTTGAGAGTAAGGTGGCACCTTAGAAAAGGTCAGTGGAGTCGCCATATATCCTCTTAAGGATTATCAAAGGGAGGGGATCACCCTCAGTGGAGTCGCTAGGTAAGCTTCGTAAGATGAAGGCTTTGAGGGAAAGGCTTACCGAAAAAGTGTCATTGAGGAATATTGACTCAGTGTTCCTCGACAACGACGCCAAAAATGTTATCGCGCAATCTATACTTGCCCAAATCCTGAAGGCAAGTGGGATTAGATTGATGTAACACAGAGGTAGTCCTATCATTGTCACCCCAATAGGGCACCTCTTTCTATTTAGGAGAAGGATAAATCTACTCCAAGGGAGACTTAAGTCTTGTTGGATGAAGGAAAGGAAAATAAAGTGTACCTGCCCCTTACCAATACAACAAAAAAAGTTATGGCAACAACAAGTGATGATGAATGCTTCAACAAGACTTCAAGTTTATAGAGGTGGCTGCTATAATCAATGTATGAAGCAAGTGATAAATATATAACAACAATAATTAATTAATGACAATTGTAATAACACCCAGAGAATGCACTTGAATAAACAATATAACAAGATATTGTGAAGTCCTGAAATGATAACACTTGTCTCATACAATTTCTAGATATATGTAAATCATAAAATAAACTCTAATATGTTGCCAATGATAACTGTAGTAACAACAAAATAAAGTAATGACAACAGTAGTAACAACAAAATAAAGTAATGACAACAGTAGTAAAATCTTCAGAAAAAATATTTAGAAAGGAAATTTGATGCACACTTTAGTCTTGGTTGATTGTACCTTGCCTTATACAATTTCTGGATTGATTTAAGTGGTCAAACAAGTTTGGATAAGTTGCAAAATGATGGTTGTAGCATTGATTATAACATCAACAACTTAGTGGTTAGTATTCCTAGGCTATGTTAACAATTTAGTTTAGGTTAGTAGGGTATTAGGTAGAGAGGTTGAGTTTGAAGTTTGATGATTCTTGTCAAGTAACAAGGGTTGAAGACTAGTGTCGTTTAGGGGTAAATGGAGTCAATGTGGGCGGCTCCTTCTAAGGCTACAAATTAATGATGATACACAAAAGTCTAAGAGGGAAAAAGTCTAGGAGAAGTAGTAACCTAAGTCCTACTAGATTTTGACCTTAAGAGACAAAGTGTTAGGGTGTAGGCACTTCTAGGCCCTAGTGCCTTGCTCTCCTTAACCTTTTTATGGAGTATAACTTATGCAACAATAACCAAATGCAAACCCTTAGAGTGCTAGCAATTTAGGGCTCTAGGGTTTCACTAGTTATTAGATCAATTAGTGAAAAGCTTGACAAATAAAAAGTAAGAAAGTAGCAACTTAAGTTTCTTACTTCAAGCATTAAATACACCATGCAATTTCATAATCTTGTATGAGCAAACAAATCCATACAATAAACCATTCAATAGATGACAAAATGCAGATTTCAATTACTTGCACCAAGAATAATCACGAGAATACCATGCAAGATCACCATAAAACTTCAAAAATTGATCCAAGTTGCAAAGATGAGCCTTAAACAAGAGTGGTGCCTCACTATTTCATCCAATAACCCTAATAGGGTGCAAATTTCAGACCTCTTGTCTTCCTATGACAAGTTATGATGAAAATGAATGTCACTTTCTGCTTATTTATACGAAATTTAACCTAAAATTAATTTTAGTTCATAATTATTGGGCCGACCTAGCCAGTTTTTTACACAAATTAAATCTGGACAAAATAAAATTAATTTACATCTAAGAATCACTTCAGGGGTGACGTCATTCCCCTCCAGGGCGACATTGATCCCCACGTATGGAAAACTGGGCAGGTGAAACGTTGGGCCTCCAAAGACATGAAACCCTACCCACATGTGCCAATGCCTCATAAACGTCGTCCAAGATGACAAGACCAGTTTTGGATGATGTCTAGGGTATCCATGATGACGTCCAGGGCCCTCAAGGGATAACGTCCATGTGGGAGGAGCAAGATCCCCTACATCTAGGTCTTCCAAGGTGCCTCCAAAGGCAACGTCCTTCTTTCTCCCGGTGCAAGTTTTCAATCCCTATCATGCCTCTTGGTTGGGGTCTCAACATCCATCGATGGGTATTGAGCCTTATGAAGGTCTGATCTAATCATTCCCTTATGTGCACCTACCCACTGGGCAAGGTCTTGCAACAACAACAAGTACACCCTCAAGGGGTTCATAAGTCACATGGATTATAGCATGTAAATCACATCCAATAATTAAATTACTCAAACATGTGCATCAAATCCCCCTTAACCCCAAACAAATACTCAAAGACATTATGCAATTTGATAAGTTAGGTTTGGAGAGGGTCCCAGGGCATCTTATTGGGCTAACCTCTCTTAAGTTTGGGGTGTTTCCCAGGTGGAGTCTATTCCAAGTCATGTAAGTGTATGAGGCAGCATGGGGTAAACATTTGGGCATGGGGTGTATGTGATAACAGGGACATGTAAAGTCTTACCTGTGGGTGGTTTTGTGGAGGGTGAGTTGCACCTTGTCATGAATGCAATTGTTTCCTAGCCCATTCATTGCCTTTTACTCATAGTTATATTTCTTTTGATCTTTTTCTCTTGTGCTTCAAGGAAATAGTTGAGGGCCACTGTCCTAGCTTGATGACCAGAGGTGACATCGTTATCCACAAACATTTCATAGAAATGAGAAGGTTGGCTCGTGGTGAGACCCCCTTTCTCTTGGCTATGCCACTAAGAGCCACTACCCTGGTTTGGTGACCAGATAGGTGGTAGTGTCATACCGCTACATGCCCATGGTCATAATAGGTTGGCTCGTGATGAGACCTCCTATCCATAAACTAGTACCTTGAATGTTTATGTTTATCTTGTGGGTCCCCTTTTCTCACCGAGAAGCTTTTCAATGCTTTCTTGGGGATCCCTGGGCGAAGCATCTCGAAGGTTTCAAAATTGGCTTTTAACTCTTGCTAGCTACTTTTACCCTCCGGGCCTTTAGCCCCTTCTTCCCACAAGGCAATGTACAACCCTGCCTAGGGTAGCCAATCCAATGCCCAAACAAGGACAGGGGAGATGAAATGAGTAAAGATGGAAAGTGGTAAGTATGGAGGGAACACACAATGACTTTTCATAGATCCACCAAGTAGCATCCCATCCTAAAGGGAAATCAACTTACTAGGGCACCATGTCACCCTTCTAGGTATGAACGAGGCAAATAGCATAATTTCCAAGCAAACATCATGAAATGAAGAAGGATTCAATACAACATGTTCAAGTGCTTCAAAAATCAAAGTGATACATACCATGATACCCAGACTCATTACCTCATGGAGCAAGACTCACAACTACTTCACGACCAAGCTGGTGTGATGGACACTGTTGCTGGTGATAAGTGGAGTGCACTAAAGAAAAGAGGGGCCCTCCAAGGCCATGCTCAAGTCGTCTGGCTCATGGTACTCCATGTCTAGGACCTGTAGGCCTTGAGACGTGATCTCCTTAGTTATCCCTAGACTAGGGGATACCAAGCTCAATATGTCACTTGTAAGAATTGAACTTAAGTGGGGAGGATAACAATCATTCCTACCAACAACTCAAATTAAATACAATTGACATACAATAATGCAAGACTTGCTTATAATACTCTATGAATGATCAAACCAATTTTTACAAATTGGTTTCGGGATTCTTTAAACCATTTTTGTCAAATTTTTTTACAAATTGGTTTTGGAATTTGTTAAAACAAATTTTGTATAAGTCGTTTTATCGATTTTACTTGCATTATGACGAGAGCATAGGTATTAAATCATATTCAATAAAGTTGAATGAGGTAAATTTCGGTTTTAATACATTCTAACCCATTGGTTTAACATAAATATATGACATTTATATTTTTTTTTCTCCTTATGATGTGGAGGTTGGCCAAATTTCAACGTAGATGGCAGAAAATTGTTGTTTTTAGCGCCCTCACTCCGCGGCAGAGCAGTTCAACCGTGTCAAAGGAAGTCTTTCGCTCTGCCATGAGGGATTCCAGCAGCTATCTTCAGAGGTAAGCCATTCTGCCAGACAGTAACTCAGTGCTTCTAAATGGAAG
>SNQJ01S0181483.1:0-17376 GCA_010110895.2 Picea sitchensis
AAATTTTATGAAAACAACATCATTACAAAGAGATCATCGTCATCTTTCCAACAATGCAAATTTTGCCTCAAACAGAGCTCGTATGCAAAAGTTATGAGCAGTGAAAATTTGGTCAAAACAAGCAAAACAAAGGTGGAGAGTGGTAGGACCATAGAGTGACATGTGGCATGATGACGTCAGCAACAAGGTGATGTGGTAGATTAGTTGGCATGTACAATCAGTAGTGAGTTGGCATACCTCCAGGTTGACAAGTGGTCCAGTGGTTTGGTGACGTGTAGCAAAGGAATTCAAATGGGAAGGCAGCTTCCCATTGGCCAGTAATGGTCATATGTAATAAAATTGTTGTGGAGTCCACGATGTTCGACCGCATGACCTCCCTTTTCTCCAAAGTCTTAACATAACTCTCCATACCTTTACACCATTCGGTGGCTCTTGTTACTCATATGGCAAATATTAAGGTATATAATAATAATAATCTATTTTTAAGGTCACGACCAAGCCAGACACCAAATTGGTGTATGAGACCCCCTCCACCCAACAATTTGACTAGTAAAGTATACAGAGGTATACATACCCTACCCCCCTCTAGATTTGAACTTGTGACCTATTAGGAGGAAACACGTGTTCTTAACCATTAGGCCCACTCAGGGGGGGGAAAGGGGCCAAGGACTAGCCCCAACCCCTTGTCTATGTAACGCCATACGACCACATCCTATAAAACACAGGGAGCTTAAGGAAAATGTGGCGGGATATTGTTTGAACAATGATATATTATATATTATATATAATATTTAATATATATATTATATTATTTAAACCATATATCAACGAATGTTTAAAACAATATGCTATATATAACCATTTACAACCAACACACAACAAATATAACCGCGTGGAAGGGAATAGAAACCAGGCCCACTAAATTTAGTGGTAGTTTTTAACCAACTTAGCCAACCAACCCAGACTTATCGAGAGTCCATTATTTTTAGCAAGTAAGTTACAGCCAAATGTGGAGGAGGTTTTGGAGACATGGCGATATATTGGGCACAGATCCCAAGGTAGCACACATCCCTTTGTGCACAAATACTTATGTGTACGCATCCTAATATTGCACAGAGTTTGAGGTAAGGATAGGGCACATATTCCGAGACTGTACGAGATTGTACGTGTAAGTACAACATAATCTTGAGTTACACCGTAAAGCGTGCCAAATGGTACCTTAATGTATTTTTAAGTCTCTTATATGAAAATTGCACGATTTTTCGCAAGGATCATGTATATGAGGTCGGTTTTGTAATTTAAGGTCATCTGTAATAGTTTTATGACAGAGTGTCATTAATGACCTTGTAGCACATTGTTTTGCATGCCATGAGGTACTTTGACGGAACATGGTCAATTTTATACTAATTTTTCTTAGTTTTTCGCAAGGATTTAAAATATGAATTATGTTTGTGCATTTGAGTTATGGAGTTTCATAGCACCCTCAAGATCGGTCCATTTACATATGTGTTTTGGTTTCTTAGGATAAAGATAAGCAGTTTTCATTTGGTTGAAAGAACTTAAAGATGAAACAAAGCATGTCATCATTATTATTGCTTGAGTTCTTTTATTTTATTCAAAGTTATCTCAATTGCACTTAAAATTAGTCATCATAAAAGGGTTTTTGGATAATGGACACATCATCATCATTTCTGCAAATCACCTCAATAGATCCTATAAATTATATGGGAATCAATTTAGATTTTGCATGTTTATTTTTTAAAGGAATAGTCTAAATATTTTCAAATCAATTTGGTATCAGAACAAGTTTTGACGTGTTTTTACAAGTTTTGGGTGTGACAAGGTTTAAAAACTTAGATTTGTGAAGATTTTTGAAGGCTCTTTTAAAGAGGACAAGATGAGTAAAGCCTTGATGAAATTGAGGCTGCAAAAATATATTAATCGTCAAATCCAGAGAGAGAATGTTGAGTTGAGGATGCAATTGCAAGCTCTCGAGGAAGAGAAGCAAAGGTTGGATGATCGACTGTTACGTCATGAAGAATTTCATAGAAGTATCTTTGATTATTTGGAAAAGAAGTTGCAGTTATGGGCCCCATTCCATCAAGTAGAGAATGAGAAATCTTCAGTGCAAGTAAAGGATAAGTTGTTGGAACAGTACCATGCAACTGAGTAGCAAATTCTCCTATGCACTTGATGCCATCACCTATTAAAGGGTTACATGAAGCAACCAAGGCATGTCATGAAAATAAGTCATCATCAAATTCTTCTTCCCACCAAGATAAAGATGTTTCTTTGGATAACTTTGAGAAGCAAACATATGGTATGGGTTATAAAATTTTAACCAATATGGGGTATAATAGAAGAGGACTTGGCATCAGTGGACAAGATGTGACTAATCCCATACAGGTAAAGGAAAGACCTCATTATGCAGGCTTGAGATATGAGGAAGTTGGAGAATGTTCAAAGACAACTGAAGAGGCTCAACCATAATAGGTTCTCGGTCCTGCAAAAGGGATGAAGAACATCAATCATGAGTTGGACATGAGGGATGGAAGACAATCCATGTATGTGCAAGATAATCCCTCTAAGAATAAGGCTAAATGAAAGGGATCGTATTTCCAGAGGGGAAATAAAGTATGTTGATATTATTGTAATAAGAGTGGACACTGAATTGAGAAGTGTTGGATACTTCATCCACACTTATGTCCAAAGAAGAACCAAAGAGATGAGAAAGCACTTGCAAGAAGACAAGCAACAATAGCTCTAGATGAAGATCTTGATAAAGAATACTTCCTAATGGTTGGTGTTGGCAAGGTGGTTTACGAAGACATAGAAGAATGGTTCGTGGACAGTGGCTCATCTTGCCACATGACAGGGATGAGATCCGTGTTTTTAACATTCTCAAAAATAGACACGGATTGCTATGTTGGATCTGGAACCAACACCAGGCAAGAAATTATAGGATATGGATATGTGAGATTCCAGCTTAGGTCGGGAGGATTTCTAGGGATTGAAAATATGTTATATGTTCCATAACTAAAGA
The DNA here is from genome assembly GCA_010110895.2 of Picea sitchensis. Lineage (NCBI taxonomy): Eukaryota > Viridiplantae > Streptophyta > Pinopsida > Pinales > Pinaceae > Picea > Picea sitchensis. The sequence goes on from SNQJ01S0181483.1 coordinate 3,044, forward strand.
TTAACCTACTCTCAGTTGCGTCATTTGAAGATGATGGTTATATCCTCACATTTAAGGATGGTCAAGTACTTGTGCATTCAAGGGAGGCTTCCCCAGACATAGATATAGTACTTGGTGTTTGTAGAGAGAGGATGTATAGGTTACTGGGAAGACCTATAGTATGGACAAATGGTTTCTTAGAATCAGATTCTGCATCAAATTCAATGTCAGATTATGCATCAGCGTTAGAGGAATTGTTAGAGGTCGGAAGCTGCGAGACTCCTCCCATTGCAATGGGAATGATAAGTCCATAAGAATATTATTTGAAAACATCATTGTATAAATGTATATTTATAAATTATTTGTATAATATGTATATGTAAATATTTTGTAAAGTCTGTTTAAGGCTTGTAAGCCACTCATTATAAATTTCAGAGTGAGAGGAATCTTGAAGCAATTTCTAAGCCTTTTTTAACAACAATGAAGACAATTGTACTGTCTCATCATCAGCTAAGGACTACATATGGATCGAATTGTCTAGTCAACATTCTTGATTCATAAGCACTGTAAGTGAAGGAACAGAAGAATGTAGACATTTTGAGCATGTAGATCTAGAGTAGGAAGAGCATCGAAGTAATGGAAAACTTCCTATAGAGCTGATAAGAGGTATATTCTTAAATATATATACCCATTCTATGTCATTTTCATGGGTGTATACCTTGAATAAAAATAATCAAGGAAGGTACAAATGATAATAGTACAAGCATAATTGTTCTTCAAGGCAGGAGTGACAATGTACAAAGTATTCATTCAGGGACTTCTACAGATACATCAACAATACAAGAATAACGAGTCTGAAAGGGCAAGGCATAGATCAACATTAGACTTTGTTTCAAATTGGTCGAGATAGACTATCTTCCATAATAGGAGATGGGAGTGGATGTTGAAATACAAGATTCAAATATTACAGAGATTCAATGAATGCAGGATTTTGTTTTGTAGGAATCTATAAGCCAAAAATAGTGTTATGATTCGATCCTAACCCCTCTCCATGGGTCATTAGTTAGTAGGATATGTTTTCTATGTAATAAAGGACGAAATTAGTTAATAAGGCCTAATAAATAAATGAGAATAAGTCAATGTAAGGAAACCTAAGAGAAGCTTCCGCTTCTAGAAATATTTTCCTCTAGAAGTTTCCTTAGAAGGTAGAATTAGTATAAATAAGAGTAGGAGGCATTGGATATTTTTGTCTTGGAGATTATTGTAATAAAACTCTTTTCTGCTAGAGGTTTCCCCCTCAAAGAGGCAAGCGAACATTTCTATCATTAATAAAGTTTCTCTTCATGGTGTTATTCTGGCATTCTTCTAATATTATTCTGGATATATAATTATTGTTCTTTCATTGCTTGCTAAATATTTGTGTTCTACATATTATATTGTATCTGGAATAATGCAAGTGGTATCAGATCTCTTTCTAGGGAAAGACTTGTGGGGTAAAAAAAAATTCAGGGTAGAGACGTATTCTGACGTCTTTAAGCTACAGAGATATGTTGTTACGCGCATAAACCCGTGGTCGGGGAATAATACATGTTGTAAATACAAGTGGTTATTAAGCACACATGTGTTGGCCACCCTTGTAACCCCTGTTGGTACCCCTTCGAGTGGTAGCACATCAAAAATCACTTGTATACGGATCAGCCTAGACATCCTAAAACCCTTTGTAGATAAACCGATCGACCACTTGACTACTATAGTGTCACCGAGAACAACACTCGGGAAGCGACTCTCTAGTACCTGGGTAGTCAGGAAGTACAACAAAGGGTACAGTTTAGCCTCCTTAGTTGGTGCCCTGAGATATTGGGCCGAGTATTACTATTGGACCCCACACGTATATAAGAGAGATATATCACAAGGTAAATACTTGACTGTAGACACCCTGCAAACCCCAACCCTTGGGATGACAACAATTGATCTATTTCACTACAATTTGTCCCTTGTGAAATTTTTTCACTGCAGAAACACTCCCTGCTAAAATTTTTTATTATTAAGAATTTGGGAATTCTGCCACTATAGAAGTATTCAGGGCGGAGTATAACTCTACAAGAGTTTAAAAAAAAAAAAAAATCTAGGGCCCAACCACACCATTATTTTTTATATCCCATTGGATTCCACTCTTCATTCTAATCGCAGTGATACACTTCAATTTTAACCCTTTTTTTCCTCCACAGACTCAACCCGCACCATTATTTGTGACCTAGTCCATTGGAATCCTCTCTTCCTTCTAATCACAGTGGTACCCTTCACTTTTACACATTTTTTTCCCTCATGGACCCAACCCTTTCCGGGGCACCATTATTTGAGACCTCTCCCATTGGATCCCTCTCTTTTTCCTAATCAGCCTGGTACCTATCAATTTTTGGGCCGAGATTCCCATCATGACACCTCTCCTACTACCTAAACCTCCACCATGCCTACCACCCGCTCTCATAACCAAGAAGAAATGGACTCTAGGCAATCATCTCTAGAGGAGAGACTTACCAGCATGCAAAGAGATTTCCAAGATCAAATTGAAAAGATGACCAAACTCCTCACGGGTAAGCATGTTGAGCACATTCCAGTCGACCCAAAGTCTTCTCAGCATGAGCATATGCAGTCATCCCACTCCCCTTGGGTTCTCCAAACTCTTGGAATAAGGTTCCCAAAGTTGACATGCATAAATTTGATGGCTCCAACTCGGTTGGGTGGGTGTCTCAACTAGAACAATACTTTTCCCTCCATGATATTCAGGATGATGAGACTAAACTCCATGTCACGGTTCTATACCTAGAACAAGAATGCTAACAGTGGTGGCAATGGCATAAGAAATGTTATCCCGATTTCCCCACTTGGAGCATGTTCACCAAAGCAGTTTGTGCCCATTTTGATCGAGAATCTCTTTTTTTGGCCAAGCTCATGAAGTTGCACCGAATTGGATCAGTATCAGACTTCATCACATCGTTTGAACATTTGGCTATCAAAACTGAGGGATTATATGATGAATTTTACCTTGAATGTTTTATGAGTGGTTTAAAGAAATCCATTAGGGCTCATGTAAGCATGCATCATCCTACTACATGGTTGCAGGCATGCCGATTAGCAAGACAAGCATAGACCATCCTTCAGGCACCACCCCTGAAGGCTCCATTTTCCAACTGTCCCCGCACCGAGGCTACCCCTGATCTAACACAAACCTTGAAGGTCCAAAGGGTCTCTTCAACCGAAATGACGGAACGTCTCTAGCAAGGAATTTGCTACTATTTTGATGAAAAGTATGCCCCATGGAATAAATATATAGAACAAAAGTTCTTCTAGATTGATGCATCATCTTCCTCCCCCTATGAAGAAATCCCATCAGATGAAGCTCTGAAACCAAAGGAGGCTTTTCTTCTAGATTTATGCATCATCTTCTCCCCAGGCAACCCCATCAGCGAAGCCTTGTCTGTAAGGAGGTCAACCAAGGGATCATGCCTAAAGATCATGTTGTCAACCCGTGGAATCACCGTAACCAAATGGTATTCACTCTACACCTCATGTATTTCAACCTTCATTTAAGATCAAGGGATACTTCAAACATAGGCCATTTGTGGTATTGATTGATGGTGGTAGCACACATAATTTTATTCATCAAGGCTTCATATTTAGTATCCATATCTTTGTCCGGCCTACTTCTAATTTTCAAATTATCATTGCTAATGGGGGTACTATGGAGTGTGTATGCATTGTGAGAATGCTAAACTCCAAATGGGTGATTATCATCCGAAAACCAACATGTTCTCTATTTCCATTGGTTGTCATGATAATGTACATGTAAATGGCAATTCTTTTGGGACCAATCAATGGATTATCAAGAATTATAGATGAGCTTTCACCACAGGCTCACACCTATACCTTCGATGTCTCCAAATGGGCTCCTTTGAAATCATCAACTCTCACCAAATGGAAAAAACTATTGAAGAAAGGCCACCATGGTGTGATTGCCTAACTTAATGCCAATACGTCACTGAACAAGCCTCACAAGTAGTTCCTCCTAGCTCCCAACTCATTTTGGACAAGTACCCTAAGGTCTTTGAGATTCCATCACTTTTACCTCCCTCCAGAGGTAGCATGATCATAGCATCCCTCTATTTCTGGGAAGCCAACACCCCAATGTACACCCCTACAGGTATCCATTTTCTCAAAAAATGAAATAGAAAATATGGTACAAGAATTACTCGAGGTGGGTGTAATTCACCATAGTACAATCCCATATTCTCACTAGTAGTGATGGTCTTAAAGAAAGAAGGTACTTGCCACATGTGTCCTAATTTTTGGGTCTTAAATAATCTAATCATCAAAGATAAGTTTCCCATTCCTGGCCTTGATGATCTATATGGATGAACTCCTAAGGTACCAGGTGGTATTCACTCAAATTGACCTCGCTTCCCATTAATACCTCAGATTAGGATGAAGGAGGAAAATATTAAGAAGACTGTTTTCAGAATTGATGAAGGACATTATGAATTCTTATTCATTCCTTTTATCCTTTTCAATGCTCCATCTACCTTCAAGACTCTCATGAATAAAATCTTGAAGCCATACCTTCAAAAGTTTGTTCTAGTTTTCTTTGATGACATCCTCATATATAACTGCACCTAGGATAGATACCTTCTTCATGTCGATGTCACTTGTTGCAGACAACCAATTGTTTCAAAAAAATACCAAATGATCCTTTTGAGACAACAAAGTGGGAATACTCTTGGGAATAATATCAGAGTTGTGAAGGGGTAAAATTGGACCCAAAAAGATACAAGTTATGCAAGAGTGGCCGCGAACCCACCTATAATCTTAAAGAGCTTACGGTGATTTTCTCTCGATCTCACAGTTATTACATGAAATTATGGTAAAATTTTTCAAGCCCTTGGACCTAATCACCTTCTTGAGAAGAACGTACTTCATTGGACACCGCCAGAGCAAGCCTTCATAGATTTAAAGAGAGCCATGTGCACTACTCCTGTCCTAAAAACTCCTGACTTCAACAAAACATTTGTGGTGGAATCCGATGCTTCTGGCACTAGTATAGGCATAGTCCTCACCCAAGAGGGTCGACCTATAGCCTTAACTAGCCAAGCTGCTGAGTGCTCGCAACTTGGGTAGATCCATGTATGAAAAATAAACGATAGTCATTCTTCATGCGATGTACACATGGAGGCCATACATTTTTGGATGTCATTTTCAGATCAAAACAAATCACCATAGTCTAAAGTATTTTGGATCATAGGTTATCCTCCCAGAACAAAACAAGTGGATGACTAAAATGTTGGGTTATGACTATGAAATCATATATAAAAAGTGAAAATATAATATAGTAACTGATGCAATATCACGCCAACATGAGGAAGACAACTCCATATTTTCCTTATCCTTACAAGTCCCTGATTGGATTTAAGAAGTACATCAAGAGTGGATGACACACCCGAATCTCTCCAAGTCAATTCAATGCCTTCAGGAGGACCCTAATCCTCCCATCGGCTACACTTGGTAGGATAATCTTCTCCAATATAAGTATTGCCTAGTTCTATCACCCTCTTCAACACCTTCCAAGTCAAAGCTCTTAAAATGAGTTTCACATTATCTACTATCGGCAGTCACCGCTTCCAAAAGACATATGCTCATGCCCGTCATTATTTTTTATGGACATGCATGAAGAAGGATATGTTTCAATTTGTCAATGTGAGGTGTGCTAACGTAATAAAGGTGAAATTGTCAATTTGTCAGCACCTCACAACCTCACCCATTCGAAAGCTCAATGTGGACATAAATATCCATGGATTTTAAAGTGGGCCTTCCTAAAGCCGAGAAAAAGTCTGTCATCATGGTGGTGCTTGATCGCCTCTCCAAGTATGTACATTTTTATGCCTTACCACACCCTTTTAACAATGGACACACGACAAGTTTCCTTTTTGATCATATTTTTCAAGCTTCATGGCATGCCAGCCTCTATTGGATTTGATCATGACCCAACTTTCACCATCAATATTTTGGCAAGAGTCGCTAAATTGCAGGGAACCCAATTTAACATGAGCACATCCTATCACCCCCAGTATGATGGCCAAACGAAAGTGGTCAACAAATGCTTGGAACTCACGGAGGTGTTTCCTGTTTAGACAAACAACACCAATGGTGCAATGGCTTCCTTGGAAGAATGGTGGTACACTAATTCCTATCACAAGGACCACTAAAAATTACCCCATTTGAAGCATTGTATGGCCAACGACCACCTACAACCACTACCTATCTAGGCACACTGTCCACCCATGATACCATGTCATAGTTGGGTCAGACATCCCACCCTAGTAATTGGCGATAAACCCATGGCTCCAAAATCAAGATGAAGTAATAGTAGGTTGAATTAACATTGTATTATACCTGTTTTTCAGAAGTCGACGTAAGCTCGACTCCAACCTTTACAAGGTTACGATTCTCGTGCTAAAGGACATCACAAGTTGGCACCCAAGTTTTATGGTCCATACTAGATCATACATCGTATTGGCTCAGTGGTTTACAAATTGGCCCTTCTTGCTAGTTCCAAAATCCATCCATTATTTCATGTTTCGTCAAGAAAGTGGTGGGATAGAATTGCATAGTTCAAACCATATCCCGGAATTAGATGAAGAGGGATCCCCGCTCCAACCGGCCCCAACAATCGTGAACGTCAGCTATGTGGTCGAACCATCAAGGAACTTTTGATCAAGTGGAAGGACATATCACCATAGGATGCGACCTGGGAACCAACAAATCCATACTTTTAGAAGTTTCTGCACTTGTAGCCTTGAGGACAAGGTTGCTTTAACAGTAAGGACCCGATCCTATCCCTCTCCATGGGTTAGTTAGTAGGCATGCTTTTCTATGTAATAAAGGCCTAAATTAGTTAATAAGACCTAATAAATAAATGAGAATAAGTCAATGTAAGAAGATCTTAATAGAAGCTTCCGCTTCTAGAAAGTTCTTCCTCTGTATTCTCAGAAGGTAGAATTAGTATAAATAAGAGAGTAGGAGGCATCGATATTTTTTCTTGGATATTGTAATAGAGCTCTACTGACTAGAGGTTGCACTCAAGAGGCAAGTGAACATTACATTGGTTAATAAAGGTGTTCTTCCTAGTGTTATTCTGGTGTTCTTTGATATTGCCCTCGATATATCATTATTGTTCTATCATTGCTTGCCAAATATGCATATTATATTGTATCTCGAATATTGCAACTAAAGTTTTCGGCATATGTTAGCTATAGGTGCCAAAGGCCAGAGCTCTGTTTTCATGTTCCAAAGAAGAAAAATAAATGCGCACCTAATCCGTGATATCCAATATTTGAGGTCAATCCAAAAAGAGAAAATGAGTAGAGAATGTTCATAAAGATGGAAGAGGAAGAAGCTTCATCACTAAGTTACCGATCAACACATTTCAATAAGATGGAAGAGGGAGTTAGAGTTAATATCACTAAGTTGTTGAATATTAATACTTTTGGTCCAAAATTTCTTTAGTGGGAAGATGTAATCCAGGAGGATCTAAGGAACCCTCACTGCAGGTCCGTAAGGATCTGAAATACCATAGGTCCTGTGGATTCATAGATGCTCAAAATTTTATCATCTCAAATTTTGTGGAAAAGAAAATCACCGCAAAGAGTTCACCGCCATCTTTCCAACAATGCAAATTTCTCCTCAAACAAAGCTCAGATGAAAAAGTTATGAGCAATCAAAGTTTGGTCAAACCAAGTAAAATGGGGGTGCCACGCGGCAATTCCAGAGTGACATATGTGGCATGATGACATCAACAACAGGGTGATGTGGAAGATTAGTTGCCATGTACAGTCAACAGTGAGTTGGCATACCTCCAGGTTGACAAGCGGTCTAATGTTTTGACATGTGGCATAGGAGAGCCAATGAGAAGTTGTCATGTGGCAACCTCCCAACAAGAATGGTTATATGTGATAAAATTTTGATGTGGAGTCCATGTGGTTCGACCGCGCATGAGATCCCTTTGCTCCAAAGTCTTAACATAACTCTCCATACCATTACACCATTCAGTGGTTCTTGTTGCTCATATGGCAAATTAGGCATATATTTATAACGTAAAGTTTGATGTGGGCAGAGAAAGGGGCCAGGGACTAGCCCCAAACCCTGGTCTATGTAACACCATATGACCACATCCTATATAATGCGTGGATCTTAACGAAAATGTGGCGGGAGATTGTTTGAACACGATATATTATATATTATATATAATATATATGTATATTATATAATATATATTACATATTATATCCTATATTATATATTATATATTATATATATGGTTAAGAACATGTGTTTCCTCCTAAAAGGTCATCGGTTCAAATCCAAAAGGGGATAGATCATAGGGTATGTACATCTCTGTAAACTAAGCAATCAAATCATTGCACAAAGGGGGTCTCATACACCAACTGGTGTTTAAAAATAGATTATTATTATTAGTCACTGAAAGGCCTGACGGCGGCAACATGTGTTTCTTCCTAAGAGGCTACATGTTCAAATCCAAAGCAGGGTAGGTATGTATACCTCCGTGAGACTTGCACTGTTAAAAATTTTGGGCGAGGGGGTCCTATACACCAATTTGGTGTCCGGCTTGGCCGGACCTTTAAAAATAGATTATTATTATTTAAACCATATATCAACGTATGTTTAAAACAATATGCTATATATAACCATTTACAACCAACGCACAAAAATATAACCGCGTGGAAGGGAATAGAACCTAGGCTCGCTAAATTTAGCAATAGTTTTTAACCAACTCATCCAACCAACCCAGACTTAGCGAGAGTCCACTATTTTTAGCGAGTAAGTTACTACTAAATGTGGAGGAGGTTTTGGAGACCCAGCTATATATTGGGCATGGATCCCAAGGCAACACACATCCCTATGTGCATTCATCCCAAGATTGCACAGAGTTCAAGGAAAGGACATGGCACATATTTTGAGACTGTATAGAATTGTACAGAAGTAAGTGAAAGTACAACATAATCTTGAGTTACACCGTAAAGCATGCCAAATGGTACCTTAATAGATTTTAAAGTGTTCTATATCAAAATTGCATGATTTTTCGCAATGATCATTGTTTTGCGTGCCATGAGGTACTTTGATGGAACATGGTCAATATTATACTCATTTTTCTTAGTTTTTTCGCAAGGAATTCAAATATGGATTTTGTTTGTGCATTCGAGTTATGAAGTTTCAAAGCACCCTCAAGATTGGTCCATTTACATATGTGTTTTGGTTTCGTGAGATAAAGGTAAGCAATTTTCATTTGGTTGAAAGAACTTAAAGATGAAACAAAGCATGTCATCATTATTATTGCTTGAGTTCTTTTATTTTCTACCAAGTTATCTCAATTTCACTTCAAATTAGTCATCATAAAGGGGTTTTTGGATAAAGGACACATCATCATCATTTATGCAAATCACCTCAATAGATCCTATAATTTATATGGGAATCAAGTTAGATGTTGCATGTTTATTTTGAAGGAATAAGTGGTGTCTAAATATTTTCATATCAATGAGCCACTCAAATTATTAGTCCTTGCCTTCGGCTAGAGACTACAACTTTCCCGTAGTATTCATCAATAGTTGATCGCTTATTACTTGGTCGGTTTTGGTACATTACATGGTGTGTTTTGGTTCATATTTACTTGCAAAGTTTAAGTTTCCATTGAAATTTCATTTTAAAGGATTTATTTTCTAAAACAAATTTATTTTCGTATTTATTGGGGTTTATATACTTAATTTATGATTGATTCAAACATCATGATGTGATTTAAATACTCGCAGTGTAAATGATTTGATTTTCGTTATTTGTCAGAGTTAATAAAGAGTTTTAAAAAATAAAATGATAAGTGGTTAGTTTTGATTCTATGTCATGTCAGACCATTGTAGTCAATGCAATGATTAGTCTTTTCCCTCTCTGCAAGGTCAATCGATGCTCTGATCAATGATGTTGATACAATCGATGCTCTACACGTCGAGCATCTGCTCCTCACCGTGACTAGTCGATGCATGTTGAAATTTCTACCTGCAAAAAGGTTAGAAGACCAACTGACAGAACTACATTTATATGATTCTGCTATATTACATGCTAAACCTGAAGAACATGTGCATGCTAAAACTGAAGCACCCAATGGATACAAATCTATAATTTCACTAGATTTACTTCTGAGAAATATAGAGACAGGAATAAAAGAGAATGTTGGACAGGAAAAAACAAATTATACACTTATGGAGGCAACAAATATTTCTGAGTATGTGAATGGATCTGATAAATCCTCACAGATGAAGGAGCAATTTCCACATGCAAAAAGGTCAGAAGACCAATTGGTAGAACTACATTTAGATGATGATAGATTACATACTAAACGTGAAGAACATGATCAATATAAAGACAAACATACCATAGGGGATTCATGAAGATTCATCTAGATATGATCAAGAGTATGATAATTTTTCGGTTGTGTCGCATGATGAAGAGTTGCAGTAGGATACTACAATGCACAAGGATGATTCATATAATACTGACTACGTGTGCAATTGTATTCCAATTTCTATTCAACGAGTTTGGTCACTATGCTCATTGAAGGAGAGCATAACAAGTTAGCTCATTTCCTTGGTGCAAAAAGTTCAGTTTTAAGAAGCAAACTTCTTGTGTTTCTTTCATAAAAAATATATATCTATTCTTTTTAACTATTCACTTTTCTGACATTATGTTTAGCATTCTTGAAGTAAGAATTTAGATAATATAGATACCGATATGGTAATGGTACAATTGAAAATACTCATTCAATCTATAAAGTTATATCTTTGAACAGATAACTCTACCAAGATTATTTCAATATCTAAATTTATGCATTGTTATTCTTTTTAGTGTGTGAATGTAAGAGTACATGAGTGTAGGCGATAGTTCACCTTTGTAGGATCAATGTCTGCATCACTGACCTAATCCATGATTGACCTGTGAGTTTCTCAATATTCATGATAATATTTTTGCTAGTAGACCTCTTCTCACGAGCACTAAGTGTTTATTCTATAGTTCCTCAAACATCAACCTTGGTGCCCCTTCGTATCCCTGAGCTTAACCTGATTGAGAAAACTTCTCCCCGTGGTAATACTTTTGACAACCAGATAAGAAATGGAACAATATCCATCAGATCAATTGCAATATGATTCTTGATTTTGTCCTTTGAGTGGACAACGCCTCTTATGATTGGTAGGCTTATAAATTTCACCTCTTATAGATATGATGCTACAGCATTGTTCAGGGAGCATTCTTTTCTCCCTTCTAGAAATCTTGTTATTTAATTTCTTGGCAATCTGTCTAGATAGTTGTTATGGGATTGGTATTAGGGTGGATAATGTCGAGACATACATAGAAACCACCAAGGCCTCCACCCTCCTCCTCCTATAACTTCTCTATGCAACTTCAAAATAAAAAAAACGACAATCCCTCCTCGTTACCCCTAACTGCCTTACTCCTTACCAACACCCTTATCTTACCAACATCGACGATCAATTTGGATTAAGATTTCATGTCAATTGTCTTTTCTTTTATCCATCACATTGCCATTCCTCCATGAATCTTGAAAGGAAAAATTAGGATCCAACTGAAATTGTCAGTGAGGCTTTAGGCAACTTCTAGTGCAGTACTAACAATATCTCTAAATGTTTTGGCAAATGAATAGTACTACACTAGAAGCTTGCAGAAAGGCTCTCTAATTATCTACATATTGAAGGAAGTAAGACCTGTTGCACAGGTCACACATAAAGTGCAATGGAATGGTTTTATGGAAGTGTAAAATTGATTTTCTCAACTGAGATAAATTATTTAACCAACAAAGGATGCGAGAAAGGCTGACAACAAGGAGAAAGACGGAGGTAGCCTCACGCTCCTCCAATAACCCCATCCGATCTTGGATTATGTTATATCTTTAGGCTTTCCTCTAAAGAATTCCATAATTGATCCCGTGTAGTATGACCTTTTCCGATTAAAAACGTCGCCCATTCCATCAATTTGTTCAGTTGTTCAATGTCGTGCCTTCTTTCTCTTTCGATATTTGCCTGCAAGGATAGAGTTTGATGGTGTTCAGTTGTCCTAGCAAAAAGCCCACCAATAAATATCTTTTTTAGTGACATATGCTATCTTTTCCGTGACAGTTGTCGCCTTTTCAGTAACACTTGACTTCTTTTAAATGACATGTATTTAACTTAGTGTTTAATTTTTAATTAGTAAACAATTTTAAAATTGTAAAACTTTAATTTAAAAATTTATAATATTATTATTGTTTATTAACTTTTGATTATAAACTTAGTCTTAGTCTTATAATTACGATCATTTCTCATTGTGTGTGCGCAACTATTCCATTCTGTTTGATAAGACTTGAACTTTTTAAATAATTTTTTAAGAAATATACCGTTGCCCAATTTCTAAATGTGTTAGGTTTTTGTTTTTTTTGTTGTATTTTTTAGAATATTTGTTAGAAATTTCGAGAGATATTGTTGGATGTGAAGATTTGGTTGATTAAATATGTATAATCCTAGTGCTCTAGGGGTTTTTCAGCACGTTGAATCCATTTCTACATTCAAAAATACAATTTAAGTAACAAAAAATTGTAATTTCTTGACATATTTATGTTGTAAGATTCCAATGAGAAGGGTAGAAACGTAGAACATAGACAACCCCTAGTGTTGCTATTTGATACAAGTGTAGCATTATCATGCAAATGCGGCATGCCATGAGCTATGATTTAACGAGCCAATATGCTCTTGGATACCACGTTATCGATATTTCTTCGTAGAGTCTTTTGTTCTCTATCAAATAGCAGGTATAAATGATATAGATGATTAGTCTGTCTAGGAGTAATGTTTGGTTTTGTATGTGTAGGTAGTGTATGGTTTTGTGGGCAAATACACACCTCACATAGTAATGCTTGTTGTTTAGTTTGGTAACGCTGCCTTCATTATTATTTGGATCGTCGTGCTTAACAACGACATGAACCACTTTGTATTGGTAGTTTATAGGCATGGAATTGCAACTCTTTTCTTAAGTCCTCTCGCTTACTTTCTATGGTAATTATCACAATCACCTTACAATTCAATGTTCTATGAATAATCCAGTATTTTCAACACTCTTTTAAATTTTTTCACATTATTTCGAGGTATTCATGCCGGCCCAGTGACAACATATAAATTGCAATCTGATCTTCCTTTTGAATGAACTACCTTTTTTTCACCTTTGGCTTTTCGAGACATCTGATGAAGAACATTTAGATTGGGACCAGTTAAATATTCATTTTGACGAATACCCCACATCCAAATACATAGCACTTGAAGCATAAGAGAACACAATCAAGATGGAGTCAGAAGAACCTCACATATTTCTCTCTTTTGTGCTTCTTCAAAAATCCCAAAAAGAAACAACATAAAACTCTGTTGGATCTTCATCCAAACAAACTTTTGAAGCTCACCTGCCCAGAAACACCAACAAAGATAATGTATTAACTAATCATGTAGGAGTACAAGAAGGCTTCTATAAATTCTATTTCAACTCCTTTATAATAATTAATAATGAATAATATTCCTAATCTTGTTCTTCATGGCAATTTAATTTAAAACATCAATGGGCACTAATCACTATATGAAATGCAAGTGGTATTCCACAATATCCACTTTCAAGAAGATTTGCACCTCTTATGTAAAATATTAAAGAAAAAAGAGTCAATACCAAAAATGAAAACCAACAAGTTCATGTTAATAACAACATAATCATATTGATTTGGGACTAGATGCTTTGGAACTAATTCTCTTGTTCAATCTTGCAAAATTTTATTAAGAAACAACTTTTCTTTATTAGACATTGAATAAGCTTAAGGCATTTTCTATGAGAAGAAACAACTCTCTTTACATTTTGTGATGCATTTAAAGCAAAACAAGAAAAAAAAAATAATAACAAAGTGATTAGATTAGGTTTTAAAGAATTGTTGAAATGGAATATATATTTAATGATTAAATAAATATATATTTATTTAAATCTAAGATTTATGAAGTATTGAGAGGAGCAATTTTTTATAAAAAAAAATGTACTTATTTTTTAAAATTCTCACATTTTATTAAAGTTTGGAAAACAATTTTTTTTTTAACACATGATAAAGGTGAGAAAAAGACAAAATATTAGAGTAAAAAGTTTTATATATATAACTTTTTACTCTAATATTTATCTATTTATTCTAATAGTTCCCCCACCCCCACCCTTTAAAATATTTT
>SNQJ01S0181484.1:0-19265 GCA_010110895.2 Picea sitchensis
TTAAGGCTAAGATGACCCTATAGAAGGCTAGGATTTTAGAGCTTAAGTCTTGCTAAATGAGTAATTACTTGGGGTGTTTGAGTGCCTGTTATCTCACGGTTTGTAGGAAAGGTCAAGAGCTTGAGTCAGGGCTTAAAACAGTAACAGGAGCTTCCCCACCCAGCAATGTCACCTCGATGGGAGCTCTTTCTATTCAGGATGGCAAGTCCAAGGGAGACATCCTAAGGCAATCTGGGTCAAAGAAGGAGGAAGGCTAAAAGATAAGGCCAAGTCAAGAGCCTTCACAGATTGCTGCCCAGAGAGGATAGTCAAGGAGATAAAACCACTGCAAAGCACTTTCTAGTTTCCTGTTTGCGAGACAAAACAAAGAGAGAACTAGAAAGTGCTTGCAGTGGAGGTTGAGTACTTCATAAGCATTCAAGACTATCTTTCCAATAAATATATGAGCAATGGATTAGTACTGTGTATTGGTGAAGTCAATGATGGCTAAACAAAACAAAGACTTATATCATACTCAATGGCTTATCAAAGGCAAACAGCATTCCAATAATTTCATTCAACAGTATCCTTATCGATAATTATAATCTCAAATGTCAGTATAATCCTTTCTCTAATATTGTTGCTGCAATGATGTGGCGTCAGCCTTAACCAATAAGACACTTTGAAAGACAAAGGAGTGCAGCGTTTTGTCAAATTAGCTTATAGATATAATCAATAACTCAAGATCCTATCAAATCAAGTGATGAAAGGTCAAACGTTATATGCAAAACAAGAGGTGAAAGCATGTGACGTTATCTATACAACACTATAGGAGTCCACTATGGCGTCAGCCATAACAACAAAGTCAATTTGAAGGAAAGGGTCCAGCGTTTTACCAAATTAACCTCACAAATGTAACCAATGACTCAAAACCAATCAAAGGGAAAGTGATAAAATGAAAACGTTAAGGTCTAAGCAAGAGGTTTATGCAAGTATGACGTCACTGCTATATAATTTTGTTGTTTTGCAGGTTAAGCCCCAGCCTGGCGGCGTTTGACAATTTCAACCAACAAAGGTACAATTTGCTCCTGGCTATAATGAAGAGCGAGGGCGCACCTTTCTATCCAAGCAAAGTTCAAATTAAGATAGCGTTGTCAACTTAGGGGTTAGTCTTTATACTCATAGGGTTAGACGCTAGGTTAGTAGGAGTTTGCAAGTTTTGAAGTAGTTTGAAAAGAAGTTTTTTTTTAAAGCATAACAAGCTCAAGCAATCAATCTTAGACTAGTGCCTTGGGTTAATGGAGTCAAATGGAAAGTATGACTAATGGTTTTGGGAAAGAGTTCAAACCTAAGGACAAAGAGAGACCACAGGGTTTGTGTTCAAAGCAAGGCCACCCAACCTGCCCTAGAAAGAAAAGAACTTACCTAGGTGTGGCTGGCTAGGCCTAGAGCTTCAATCCTCTCCTTAAGACTTTCTTGGCAAAGCGGATAGCTCAAAAGCTTGTGAATCTATGGCTGAAAAGTGTTGCTAGGCAGAGGCAAAACCCTAGAAGGGAAACCCTAGGTGTAAAATCAATTAGGCCAAGGACGCCTTCTTTCCTCAATTTATGCTGGGGAACACAGCTCAAGAGATGAAAGAAGGTTGAATTAGCTATGGCTAGGCTAAACCCTCTAACATCCAATGGCTATAAGCTTACATGCTGTGGGGACATGGAGGCCTCGGCCTGCTTGTGTGGCCGGAAACCACAGGGTTTCAGGGATCAGGAAATAAATGACAAGTGTGACAAAACTCCTTCCTGGCCACACTTCCAAGGGCAAGAACAAGACCAAAGGCTAAAGTAACTTCTCCCAGGGAGGAGCAAGTTATGTTATGATCCAAGAGGGAAAAACATACTCTATTTATACAATACTTTGACTTTTAATTTACAAAAATAGGTCAATAAAATAGAAGACAAGGCTAACATTACATTATCCAGTTATTTGTCACTTTTACTAAATGCCAATAATGAGCAGAAAATCAAAGTCAGAGCCCCTAAAAAGAGACGTTGGCCTTTTGGGCTGTGTAACCATCAATAAGCAAAACGTTGCCCTTCCTGGGGCTCCAGCAACCTGTCACACATGCCAAACAAGCCC
The DNA here is from genome assembly GCA_010110895.2 of Picea sitchensis. NCBI lineage: Eukaryota > Viridiplantae > Streptophyta > Pinopsida > Pinales > Pinaceae > Picea > Picea sitchensis. The sequence goes on from SNQJ01S0181484.1 coordinate 2,113, forward strand.
AACATGGCTGCCACGTGCCCTAGAGTCGTCCATCCTGCCTGGTGGCGTCCTGATCAACTGTCTCAACGTCCCAACTGTAGGGGCTGATCCCCATGGGCCATGGTCTCTGCAAAACGTCCTGATGAAGGCGTCCCCTTCTTCTTCTTTGTGTATGCGGACTCGTCTGAGACTGTCCCTACTCTACCATCCCAACATCCATCTGATGGGCTCTTCAGCCCCATGGAGGTCAGACTAGTCATCTCCCCATGTGCACCGATCCTGCATTCATGGTCCTGCACATCAAAGGCTACGCCCTCAGGGGCTCAGTAGTCCAAAACATCATAGCAATATGAGAAATCACATCTCATCATTAAGAATTATCAAATATATGCATAACATCCCTAACAAATCTTCTAGAGCTCAAGACCCTACACAAACCACTATACAAAGCCAAAGCAACCAAAGGGCAACCCTATTGGGCTAATACCCACAAGAGAAATAAAGTTTCCGCAAAGAGATTTATTCAAACCACGTATAGTGATGATGTGGTTTTAGGATGTCTAGTCATAGTCAGACCTAGGGCTGGTGTCGTCTGTGGGTGCCTTTGTAGGAGGCGGAGCTGTACCCGTCATGGATGAAATTTCAAGCCCTTATTGCCCTTACATCTTTCTTTATTTGCATTTTACTACAAGCCTTGTGAAGGGACACTGCCTTGGCAGTGTGGAGGCGACAAGTTACCCACTAGTGTTTTCGCAGAAATGAGAGGGCTGGATTGTGATGAGACCCTTCCTTTGGCCATGCAACCAAAGGTGCTGCCCTGGTTTGGTGACCAATGATGGCAATGTCATACCGCTAAATACCTATGATCATAATGGGCGGCTCGATGAGACCTCCCATCCCATAGTTAGGTCTTGCATTTATTATTTATCATTTTTCTTAGGGTCCCTCAGTTTCTTATGAGGGCCTTTTGTTGCCTTCTCGGGGATCCCACGGGCAAAAGCATCTCTAGGTTTTCATTCTTATTGCCAAGCTTTTATCTTTTACCGGTTTGCTTTTACCTTATGGGCCTTAGCCCCTTCTTCCCACAAGCAAGATGTACACCCGGATGGTCATCCTAATGGCCAGACTAGGGGAGTGGGATAGATGAATGGGTTTTAAGATGAAAAAGTGATAATGAGGGAGCGGACGATGGTTCTTCAAATACTGGTGGCTAACCAAAACCGAATATAACTCAGCTAAGCTGCAATCAATCACCCCAATAATTGGTCAAGTGAATTAGTGTAAGACCCAAGCAGTCATCTGAAATGAAAGAGATCTAATGCATACATAAGAAGGTTACAGTCGTCATGACACATACCATGATACCTCGGACCAATTACCTCATGGGGAGCAAGAGCCTTTTCTGATGCAAGCCCAAGCGGGTAATGATGGGCTAGGCTATGAAATATTCCTGATCCAGCTGATCAAGATATTTGCTACGATCCTACTACTCCTACGTGCAGATCTGATACTCTGGGGGTTTCTGGATGCGTTTTAGGGTTTGATGTAGATGATCTTTGTTTTATAGTGTTTGCATGTCAGTTATTATGGTTGCATGTAGGTTATTATAGTTTCATGTAATAACAAAGGTTTACAATCATAAAATGGCATGCAATAGCAGATAAGACCAATAACTCAATATCGCCGAATAATAACAGTGCATGCGTGGGAATACAAATCGCCTATAGAAATATATCAACTAAACGTCAGTCCAGATCTCATGGATCTGTACTGGGATACAATCAAATGACTTAAAGAAATACCCGTGACCGCTAGAAGACAACAGATCTGCTGCATGCGCGGATAGAACGACCAAAATAACGATACCGGATGAGCACGGTGACCGCTATCGGCTGGAAAACTGGATCTCAAAACTCAGCCGTCGAACTGATCTCAAAACTGCTCCAATCAATGCATAAAAGCTTGCTGCAATGGAAATCTTGTCTGGCAATGAAATCCAGAGCGGACCTCTACGGCTCTAGATCTGAAACCCTGGGGGGGTTTCGCCCCTCCTTGGACACTGAATAAGCCCGAAGTAGATTCCACCGTCGGAATCTGTCGCTGTAGCTCAAAACGATCGCCTCGTCCCGTGGTGAAATGGGTTTGAAGGTTGGCCGGACCTGATGAAGAACCCCTGCATGCAAAGCCAAATGTCTGTCCACTGCATGCATCGCCCTAAATAGCTGAATGGGACGCTCTGCAAGGTTCCACCATCGGAATCTGGTAAGCTTCAGCTCAATGGAAGCGCCCTGGCTAGCTCTCCACTGGGTCCGGAATGGATCTGCAATCGGGACCACGGTCACGCAGATCGAGAGTCTCTCAATAACTGCCTCCTTGGCCAAGCTCGCCCTCTCACAAATGCTCATAGATGCACGATGAAATACCTGGATGGTATCTCCGATAGGCTAGAGGTGTGTCTCTCAACACCGAAACCGATCAAGGGTGGTGGTTTCCTCCAGAAATCCACAAAACAAGATTCGGCTCTCCTCCTCCTGGAAGCTCTCAACATCAAATCTGTAATCATGCATAATGAATTGGTTGCTTTACCCTTCCTTTATAGCTTCCCGAAACCCTAATTCTCCGTTGACATCACTTAACCTAGGCGCCCTTCCTCCCTAAGTGAAATATTTGTCCATTAAAATTAGCCTTATCACCTTTTTGTTTCTAATTCTTACGTTGACTTAGGCTTAAGTGATTTTCCCTAAGTGATTAGGTGTCCATTAAGTCGCCCCCCCTTATCACCTTTTCGTTCTAATTCTTCGTTGACTTAGGCTTAAGTGATTTTCCCTAAGTAATTAGGCTTAATTTATCGTTTAGCCTTAATTCCTCCTTATTTCTGCATCTGGTTCCCTGTTTGTGCCTGACTATAGTCTATGGGAACGTATAGACTACTAAGTCACTCCCTGCTGGCCTAATCTTGGGGATGGTACATCACAGTCCTCCCTTCCCGAGATTGCTTGTCCTCAAGCAACATCAATCCTGGGTGCTGCAAAATATGCTCCCCCTCCCATGTGGCATCCTCCACTGGAAGACCTCTCCATCTAACCAAGCACTCTCTGATGATCCTGCTCCTCAACCTGCGCTCTCTCTGCTCCAGTATCTCCTCGGGTACTATTTCTAACTGACCCTCCTCATCCAATGGTGGAAACTCGTGTGAAGTGCTGATCTGTTGCCCCACTGCCTTTTTAAGGCAAGAGACGTGAAAGATGTTATGGATCTTGCTACCCTCCGGTAGCTCTAGCTCATATGCCACCTCGCCTATCCGCCGAATGACTCTGTATGGCCCATAGAACTTAGGCTTCAATTTCTCTGCTCCGCTCCTCTTCAAGGAGGACTATCGGTATGGCTGTAACCGCAGGAAAACCAGGTCTCCTACCTCGAAACTGCGCTCAACTCTGTGCCGATCTGCATATATCTTCTGCTGATTCTGAGGTGTCTGCAAGTTCTCCTTTGCCGATTGCAGAATCCTTCGACTCTCCTCCACCCAATCCTTGGCCCCCGGAACCCTGCTATCCCCAAATGCCGCATCTATAAATGAAGGTGCTTCGTACCCATACAATGCCCTGAATGGTGTCATCCTGATGGACATATGATATGTCGTGTTGTAGCAATACTCGCCCATATGTAACCATCTCACCCACGTGCGTTGCTGCCCCCCCACATAATTCCTCAGATATCCTTCCACCCATTTGTTGACGATCTCTGTCTGCCCATCTGTCTGTGGGTGGTAGCTGGTACTCGTAGCCAACTCTGTGCCTGCCAATCTGGTGGCTGCACTCAGCCAACTCTGTGCCTGCCAATCTGAAAGCTCCTGCCAAAGCACATGAAGTGCTTCCATCTCTATCAATCGAATTATCATCTGGCACCCGGAATACCTCCCTGGCTAATTTCACCTCGTATGGCTCAGGGTCCGGGTATGTATGTAAGAAACAGCGAATCCTAATAATCATTTAATTCACTGCTGGGGCCATACGCCTCTTCTCGCACTCCCAGGGAGACCAATGAAACCATAGAAATGCCTCCCACCGCCCGAATGGGTAGGAGGCCGGCACCTCAGGATGTGGTCTGCCTACTTGTTCTCCGGACAAGTCGCACTTCGTGATGTGTCTCAAAGACGCCATCCTTGAGACTCCTTCCATGAAAATCTCTCGACTGGTTCAGAGGTTTCCTAGTGCACCTTTGGTGCCCCGTTGTTGGTGAATCGTGACATGCCTTCGAATCTTCCCCTTCAGGGTGGAATATGGAACCAAATAAATCCAGTTCTTCTAGAAAATGACGTCATCAAGAACTCTGCATCTCCTATCATCAATCACCGCCTATCCATTCTTTCACAAGCAAATTTGTTCTTGGAATATTCTGCACTACAACTAAATGAGTTTTAACTGCATAAATGTCCATCATCAACATCCTCATTGTCTCCTCGGATAATGCATCTCAAGCGAATTATTATGCTATTTTTCCCCTTGACATACTCAATGTCAAAGTCGGAGGCTTGGATCTTTGAGACCCGTTATCCCCTATATCTAGGGAGGTCCAGGAGATCATGTCCAGGCCCACATGATCCTGTACATGGAGTACGAGCGTGATTGATTTGAGCATGGGTCTCTTGAGGGCTCCATCTTTCTTCTTCTCAGCCTGTGACTTAACTCGTCAGCATTCACCTATCACTACTGGTTTAATTTAAAAGGCTCTTCCATGAGGTAATTATCCAGGTATCATGGTGGTATGTGTCATATTTGATCATTATAACCTTCTTAAGGACGTACATCTCTTCATTTCAGATTACTGCTTGGATTTTACACTAACTACTTGACCATTGTTGGGGTAATCGATGGGGTAGCTTAGCAAGTTGGTATTCATGGTTTTGGTAGCCACCAAGGCTCTATGTAAACATCGGTCTGGGCCTTCTATTATCACTCTTACATCTTAAAAACAATATCCATCCTATTCCCTATTCTAGCCCTTAGGATGACCATCTGGGTACATCTTATCTTGTGGGAAGAAGGGGCTAAAGGCCTGTGGGTAAAAGCAAATGTAAAAGATAAAATCCATAGGAAATGAAAATCTAGAGATGCTTCGCTTCAGTGGGATCCTCGAGAAGGCAATAAAAAGCCTCTGACAAGAAAGTCCAAGGGACCCTAAGAAAATGATAAATAAATAAAATGCAAGACCTAACCAAGAGGATGGGAGGTCTCATCAATGCAGCCGGCCCATTATGTCTATAGGTATTTAGCAGTATGACATTATGCTAATATCCGTCACCAAACCAGTAGCAGGACCTTTGGTTGTGCATGGCCAGTAGGCATGCCTCATCACGTTCTTCCCATTTCGCTAAGATACTAGCTGTAACGCCACAAATTGCCAACAAGCCAAGCAAGTGCTATCCCTTCCTTCACAAGGCTTGTAGTAAAGTGCAAATAAAGAAAGATAAGGCAAAAGGAGCTTGGAAAAAAAATGCATCCATGATCTGCACAAACATTCCCACAAAGGCACCCATGCACGCATTAACCCTGTTCTCTTGGTCTTACTTTATAGTTGACATCCCTAAAACCATGCATTTCATCTCATTATACATGGTTTGAATTACCCTTGGAGGAAACCTCTTCATCACTTGTGGGTATTAGCCCAATAGGTTGCTTTGTTGGTTTCCTACTTTGTATAGTGGGTCCGTGTAATGTCTTTTGAGCTCTTAGATGATTTGTTGGGGTTTCATGTATATGTTTGAGATAAATTTTAATGATGAGATATGATTTATCATATGATGTCTTAGACTAATGAGCTCATGGAGGGCGAGTCTTTGATGTGCGTGACCATGCCCAACGGACAGTGCTGTAGGATCTGGGAGATGATTAGTTCGACTCCATGGGGTCAAGAGCCTATCAGTGGTTATTGCCGGGATGGCACAGTGTGACAGAGTCAGGACGGATTCCCTTGCACAGAAGAAGAAGGGACGCCTCATCGTGATCGCTTTTGGCAGAGACTTGACCCATGGGAATCAGCCCCTTGCAGATGGGACGTTTGCTTTTGATGGACGTGACGTCACCTGAGGCAGCTGGTTGTTTTCTGGAGCATGTGGCAGCTTGCTTGGTTTGTTTGGCACGTGTGGCAGGTTTTAGGAGCCCCAGAGGGGCCAACGCCTAGCTTGTGGGATGCCGATTATGCCCTGAAAGGGCCAACGCTCTATAGGGGTTCGGGACGGCCTCATTTTCTCGTGGGCTCATTTTCTTTTTACATTTTGAAAGCATGGAAAGTGCATAAATAATGACATTTTAGGTGTTTCCATGCCTACTGCTTTAATGACCAAGTTGTAATTAAAGGTCAAGAATCATATAAATAGAGGATGTTTTACCCTCACTAATCACAACATAACTTGCTCTCGAGAGTGACATTCCTTAAACTCTTGTCTTGGTTTATTTTCTCTTTGGAGTGAGGCACAACATCTTGGAAGGACTATTTTTTTTGGCAAGTGGTGCTTTATTCATTGGAAGCTTACAATCCGGTGTGGATTATGCTTCTTCATGATCTTGTAAAGTGTTTTTCATCAAACTCTTTGAATGATGGTTAACATTTAACATCTTGCATTAATTGTTATCTCTTGTTGTTTGCTTAATTTTTGAAACCCTAGGGAGCCAACACACAAGTAGGTCGTGGCTTCATGTCCCACGAATAAAGCTTTTAGCCATTTGATTTGAGAGGGTCTAGCTCACGGTAGCTGGCCATCTAGCCATCTCTTGTCTTGTGTTAGTTTTTTAAGCACAAATTGAAGAAATAATGCGTCCTAGGCCTAATTTACTTAACACCTAGGGTTTACTTCTGGTTTTTGAAAAGCCTCTTGTATACAACACTTTCACTCTAGGTTTGTGCTTGTAAGCTAGCCGCTTTGCCAAAGAAGTCTTATGGAGAGAAGAGGGAAGCTTTAGGCCCTAGCCTAGCTACACCTAGGTAAGTTCCTTCTTCTTAGGGTTTAGGGGTTGCGGCTCCTGCCATAGCAACACCATCAAACCCTCTAAATCTCTTGTCCCTATTTAAGTTTTCCCAACCATTAGTCTCACTTCAAATTCGACTCCACAACCTTAAGGCACTAGTCTAGGAAACCTTTTTTGAGCTTGTTTATGCCTTTAAACTCTCTTTTCATACTTCTCAATTTGAAACCCTAACTAACCTAACGCCTAACCTTAGCTATTTTGAACTAACCCTAACAAGATGACGTCCTCACGATTTTGACTTTTGTTTGATAAAAGGCCTAGTCATCTTAACATAGCCAGAGAGGTTTATTGCAATTTTATTAGTTGAATTTGTCAAACGCCACTCTAGGCTAAGCACCCTAATTCTCGCGAACAAGAATTATATAGTGACGCCATTAACTCCTTTTAGATCACTTGTTTTGGCTTGCAACGCTAGGACATTTGTCATCTCCTTTGATATAGGTTTTGAGCCATTGATTACATATCTAAGCTTGTTTGCGGAACGTTGTACTCTTTTCCCTTCTAAAGTGACTTATTACTAGGTCGACGTCACAATTCCGGTAAAAGAACAATAGACGCGAACAAATGTATTCATTGTGAGCAGATTTGATGTTTGTAGCATTGTGATAACATAAAGGATTGATATTTAACACTGAATGCCCACATTTTGTATTTATTCAAGAAGTGATATAAATCTTTGTTTTTATTTAGCCATCATTGACTTAATCAATAATAGCACTTAATCATTTGCTCATATATATATAATAAAGATAGCTATACTAGTGGAATGAATCCACTTCAAAGACATATTCAGCGTTTTATTTGTCTTGTCTCAAAGGTATCATAAGTGGGATCTTTCCTGACTATCTTATTTATCAAGTGTAGAATTTGAAGGGATTAATTTTATCCTGTGTTTTACCTCCTTGCCTTTCATTAAAACTCTGTGACATATAGGGACGCTCTCTTGGACGATCCCAGTGAAAGAGCTCCCCCATCGAGGTGACAATGGGAAGCTCTGGCATCATTTGGGCTTTAAGCTCAATTCCGCTATCTTAAACCCTCCTCACAAACCGTATGGCGAATAAGACCCACTTCAAGGTTCTCTCAACAGGTCTTTTCTCATTACAAAATACTGCTGCAGACTGCAGGACGGGCCTTTTCACTACAAACCTCGCTACCAACCGTGATATTGCCCTCAATTTATTAAGCGCATGGACGCCAAAGCATTTGCTTGTCGTAAATGGGATAGAGCCTATCTGACTCATCGAGCTTCCTGCCTCAAAAACAATGGGATGTCCCCCGTGCATCAATACTGCTCCAATCCATCACCCCTCGATAAGCCACACTCTAGGACAAACGGTTGAGAAAAGTCAGGGAGTGCTAAAGAGGGATATGTGCTCATAACTTCCTTCAGCTTATAGTTGGGTCCAAGTAGAATCCTCCGTCTAATGAAACGCCTCCCTTCTTTGTCAAGTCTCTGCGGAGGGAGTTCCTAACCGTAAAAACTCCCCGACAAACCGCTCAGAGTATTCAGAGCAACCCAAAGAATCCTCTCACCTGAGGTTCTTGGGTACGCTAACTACAATGGCTCATCTTCCCCGGCGAACTCCGTATCGTCCACCGGCTGATGTGCCCCAAATATAGAAGTTCCCTCATGTTACCCACATTTGGATTCCTCGGCATATAAAGACTGTGTCTCATAATATCCAAGACCATCTCCAATGTGCCAAATGCTCATCCCAAGTCCTGATGTAGATCAATATGTTCAAAGAATACTCTTTCTCGTGGTCAGCTTCCTCAATCGCCTTCATATGGTTCATGTAAGACTGAAAGGTAGTTGGTGCATTGGTCGCCCAAAATGGCATGACCAAAATCAAAATGTCCAAAATGGCATCTACTGCCGCTTTCTCATTATCCCGCTTCCCCGATAGCCGATCTGATGATATCCCGAACGTAGATCAATCTTGGTGAAGAAGACCGCCCCCATGTAACCTAATCATCCATCAACTCATCTATGCGGGAATGGGGTAATCATTCTGATCGCTTTCTGTTGAGCCTGTAATCATGCACATCCTCAAGAATGTATTCTTTCAGCACTACTACCTAAGATGCAAGGACTCCCCGCTAGCCTGATTTGCCCCATAGCGAGCAACTCTTTTATCGCTTTCTCTATTTCGTCCTAAATTTCTTGGGGTGTCTATAGTTGTGATCACCCTAGCCTCAGCTTCTAACTCTGCTAACTTCATGTGCTCAACCTCGTCTGGTGGTCTCCCCGGTGGTATCGACCCAAATACCGGGCTAATAACGCCCCAAGCTCTCCTCGACTGTGGGATGGTGACGCCTCTACCCCAGTGCGCTTTCGCAGGGTGATCCAACACTCCGCCGGCGAAGTTTCATCACCGTTTAAAAATGCTGCCCATCCTTCGCCGGAGCATCGCCTCAGGTGCCTGCCGACATACTCTTCAAAGACAACTCGATCCACTGGTATCTCTCAAGCTCATGGTCAACGCCCGATAGTTGAACCTAATCTCCCCGAATGAATACAAGCAACCATTGTACCCCCACATAAAGATCAGACGGACAGGGTCAACTACATAAAATGTGCCTATTGCAGGTGAAGGTTCAGCTTGACCTCAAGATTAGGAACCATGTCTAAACATGTCATCGTGGTGTATCCATCCGCCACCGCCATTATTGAATCCCTCAACTCCTCAAGGCGAACCCCCTCCGCTACCAATGATGCTGCCTATAGTTGTGGGTGGTGGCCCCACCATCAACTAAAGTTGTCATGCTGCCTTTGTACAAGGCCCTGGCTCCAGAGTGTTGTACTGCACTCCGAAAGGGTGGCGGTGGTTCCCCTTTCACCTCTCTAATGCAGGCTTGGCCTCCTCCCCGGGTTTGCCCAGATTCTGTGGGTTTCGCGATCGCTACTCGCTCATGGGTGGTCTCTGGGCCTTCAATCATTGCCCAGGTGCCCTCGAATATCCTCGCATCCTCCTCTCACCGCCTCGATTCCACCTCAATATAGTGGACTGTCTCCTTCCCATACATCTGGTGTCTCGGGACCCAAGGGTCTCGCAGTGAGAAGCGAAAGCTTCTTCCTACCAACTCCCGCCAGGTGTCATCATCCAACTTGGGCTTGCCCTTCCATTCCCTTTGAGGGTTCTTCTGATCCTTGTCTCTCTCAAGCAGACAAAGGGTTTAGTGAATGGTTTAGTCTTTGGCACCGAATCCAACAAATCTCTCAAAAGGCGTCAACGACATCCCGCAAGGGAATGAGGGCTTTATATGCCTTCACCCCAACCTCTCAAGGGTTCTGTAATCCCTTCTATGAATAACATGACCAAACGTAGGCCTGTATATGTCTCACCGCATCAAGCAATTCTCCTCGGAACTCTCAAATGAATGCTGCCTTCGTTGTGCCAGCTTTGTCTCAACCGCTAAATCGGCGGACTGGATCCCTCCCCGGGCTAAATCTATCCATGAGTCTCTCTCGAACTTCAGAGGAGGTGATGCGATCGTGACCCAATGTCACCAATCCAGCGATACCACTTTTCGGGAAGCCACCCCCAGGTAGGGTGGCGAACCGGGATGGCCTCTCGGGTCACATCTAAGGTTGGAGCTTGTAGGTATCCGGGGCTGCATCTAAGCTTCGGGTAAGCAGACTGGATGATCCACAAAAGATGGTATGGTGAGCAATGAATCTCTGGCATAGTCGCGTTATGCCCCCTGGCTGGGCCGCTCTCCTCCGTGGGTTCTCCGGGACTAGTTTCAGTTCCCGAGTCCACAATAATCGACTAGGTTCATGTCCTGCTGGAAGTCACGTCCCAAGGACGCATACTCTCTCCATACTCTGCAATGTCCTCGATGTGTGGTTGGTCTCTCGAGCTACTTCCAGGTCTGTGGTTGTTACTTGTGGTCAGCCCGAAACCGGGAAATAATGGGCGAACTACCGCAGAGGTGTATGTGCGAGAAGTTGACTGGGGTCTACTGCCACTCGAAGTTCTAAGGTAATGATGTGTTCTGATGGCTCTAATTCTATCATAGCTACGCATTCAAGTACTGGTTAAGGATCGACATAGTACGGGTTAGGCTAGCATGTCACTGGACACTGCATGAAGACTACGTCACTCCATTGGGCCTGCCCACGCCTCTCCGCCGCCATATACATGTCACCTAGCTCTTTCAAGGCCACCTCGCCGCTCGGCCTGAGGTATTTCCTTCCTCCAACCGAGGAAAGGCGAAAGTTAGACCGTCCTTCTTCCTCACACTATATGACATATTCACACCCCATGTTCACTACTATCCGTTCTTCAATAATCTATAGTTTTAGTCACAGTCACAGGACTAAAGCTCCAGCACCACCGGGAATATCCCCCATCCAGATGATCAAGATATTTCATCGCATTCAGCTTGTTTCTAACATGCAACTGGATAATCGGGGTTTCTGGATGCGCTTTAGGGTTTGATGTAGATGATCTTTGTTTCTAGTGCTTGCATGTCGGGCCATTATGGTTGTAATGTATACAGAAGGTAGCTGGCATAACAAAGGTCTTACAATCATAAAATGATGCATGTAATAGCATATAAGGTCAACAACCCAATATTATGAATAATAACAGTACATGCAACCATAATAACTGAAATATATAAACTAAACGACAGTCAGATCGCAAGGATCTGTACCGGAATACAATCAAATAGCGTAGCAAAGAAATACCCTTTTGTCTCCAAGAAGGCGCTAGATCGCGATGCACGGAGCAGAATGGCTCACAAAATGAACGATCCTGATGAGCTCTCTGCGGACCGCTATCACCGGAAAACTCTATCTCAAACTCCACCGCCAATGTCCTCAAAACTCGCTCTCCACCACGCTCTCCGGTCAGCTGCAGACTGAAATAATGTCTCGACGAACCCCCAACTAATTCTACTAAGACTAGATCCGCCTCAGTTTGCTTCCCTGTGGCATTGAATGTTTCCAATGGATTCCACCGCTTCTGACCGCCGCTTATGTATCTCAAAATGATCGTCTCGTCCCGGAGTCAAATGGGTTGGAAGGATTGGCCGGATCTGATAGGGAACCCCCTGCATGCAAGGCCAAATAATTGCCCGAATGCATGCTTCCTAAAATAAATGGGATGGAGCCGCTTCCGCAAGATTCCACCGCTGGAATCGATGAAAATCGCTCCTCAACAGCTCGCTAGCTTCCGGTCGGAATGGACGGGACGGGAATTCATTTTGTATCTACCGTAGATCCTGCGGAATCTCTCCAAATGCTCATGCCTCCTCGCTAAGTTGCCTCCTCACCGTAATGCCTCCTAAAATGTACGCATGTGAAATTATCGACAACCGCATTTCGCATAGGTTGTTATGTCGCCCGGGCTATACCGTGTTCCATCAAGTGAGCGAGCGGTTGATCCGGGAAGCCCACTACAGAAGGGTGGCAGGACACTTTGGCATTGAAAAGGTAGTGGCAGTGCTGCAAAAACTTTTCTACTGGCCGAAAATTTGACAATATGTCATCAAGTATATTCGGTCATGCACTGACTGGGCTATTTCCAAACTGAACATCAAGAAAAAAGGCATGTATTCTCCTCTTCCTACTCCTGACAGCCATGGGAATCCATCTCAATGGACTACATGTCGCCTCCCATCCACCAAGTGGGGAAATGACTTGTTGGTTGTTGATTGTTTTTCTAAGATGGTTATTCTGTTGCCTACAAGAAGAGCATCACAGAGGCATATACTACCAAGCTCTTTCTTGAATGAAGTTTGGGTACATTTTGGGTCCCACAAACCATTGTATCAGACAGGAATAGCTTCTCAAGACATTCTCGTCAAGCTCTCCGGGTCACCGGCTGACACCCAAGCTCACTCAAATTCACACCTTCCACCCCGTGTGATGGCTAAACCAGGTTGTAAACCAATGATTGTGCATATCCTTTGGATGTATAATTCAAAGAACCTCAGACATGGGATGAGAGCCTTCCTATGTCCAAAGATACTAACCGAAATTCTCAGATAGCTCAACCAAAATTACGTACCTTCTAAGTGGGGTTGGGATTCCAAACCATCGGGTCCCATAGATGTTGCACTTTCCCCAAAAATACTTCGATCACCTATCTCCTGCTCCAACTGAAGCTTGCAAAGCCACCTGGTTCAATGAGCGGATCCAAGACATCTCACGCAACGTAGATTCGTGATATCTCAGCATAAGTCCAATGACAAGTACAAACAAATTTATGATCAACACGGTACGTGATAAGTTTCGTGGGCGACAGTTTGGCTAGACTTGCGTAAAGAACGCCTTTACAGACCCTATCTAAGCCATCACTGCTATGTGGACCGTACACTATCACCAATGCCGTGGGGATAATTGTTTTGAGTTCAACATTCCTCCTTTCCTTGGCCTCGACCTGTTCACCGATCTTCTTCAGCCTTATTTCCCACCATTATTGGACACCCTAAGTGCAGCGTAATGACACCAACGTAGCTCAACCCCGAATGCATACAATAGGCATCCACTGATCAGATTGTGGACATACAGGTCAAGGGAACTCGTCAATAGAAGCTTCATCTTTATCTAGTTGTCAAAGTAGGGCAACTTTTGCACTAAGGCAAGTGGCTCACCCGGCCAAATTCAATGTAAATTCTCATCTAATGGACTTGTTCTTAATGGAGACCAATATTCTAAGGAGGGAGGATTGATCTAAATGGATATCAATGTCCACCCACATATTCCAACTATCTCAAAACAGCCTTTCTCTGACATTTTGGCAATTTTACGCTTTTTAGCGCTTTACGGCCATTTTGAGGGCCTAAATGAAGGTTTTTCAAGATCCAAATTCTCAATGATAGTCGAAGGCTTTGATTGAGCCTCCCAAATGAATCTCCTCAACAATACAATTCCAACGAGCTATCACATCTTCTAAACTAGATCAGATGCAAAAGCACACCTTTAGAAGGATGCACTAGCTTACCCAAATCCAAAATCTACCATGACTTTACGCTTCATCCTAGGGTTAGGGTTTTGGATGTCTAGGGTTTTCGCATTCTTGCTTATTGTTGTAAAAAGGCCTTCAGAGTCTCATTGTAACCTTTCGGGAATGCTGTCACACTCTTTCCGCAGATAAGCTCATTCCAAAGAAGCTTGTTTCCACGATTTACAGCCAGCCTTTTATTTCGCTATTGAATAGAAACCAATTTCATCAGATTTGTTATTTTGTGTTAGCACCTGTTAATAATCTATATATTCATTTCTGCTCGCTTCAGTCCATCAAAGAGCCTACTCAACCTATTATCAGTATCCATAATCGGCCTAACTACTGAGTCTCCAAAAGTTGTGACTCAATCTCCTCATGTTGATCCGTATGTGTAAGGTCAATTGTTTGTAAGTCCTATACCTCCTCCTCAATCTATGGGTCTACATGTCCATAGTGTGCAACCCTCACAATAGGCACATCCATCACATCTGACATGCCAATGATCTCCTCATATGACGTGGCTATCATGAGTGTCTGGAAAGATGATAGATGTGTCATGGTCACACTAGAGTCCCCACCAGTGTCACCACTTGCCGAGGGGTGTAAGGTCACCAACAAGATGTATGCTGAGGACTCAAGCATAAGTGCTATCATCCCGTCCATCCCACTACTCCTCCAGCTGTGCAGGCCACTATCATCCCTGCTGTAGAACAGCCTCAGCCTGCAAGTAAGGTTACATCACTAGCCTCTCGTGGAAAGAGTCACCATCGCCATCGACTGCCTGTGATAAGCATCTATCGATCCATCCTCACATGCCTCATCATCACCGGCCATAGCGTACCTTAATAATATGCTTCTTACCTCTACCCCTACACCGTAGATCCGGGTTCCTAAGCTAAGACCCTTGCAAATCAGAGCAACATTGCCCGCCCTAAGGGCTGGGCTCTCCTTCCTTCCTCCATCACCGTCCCTTTTCTCTGCTATGCCGACCCAATGTATAACCTCGTCTTTGCTCCAATTAGGATTTTTGAGGGATACAAACCGATGGAATGTTATCATACCCCTGATACCCTAAAGCTTGTCGAGGGTATGATATTCCCTCTCATAATCAAAAATCTTCCCAAAAAATCACACACTTCCATCTCTCCTTATAGAAGACCCCTCTATGCTCTACATGCATGTGAAAATTCCCACAGGTTGGCAGGAATCTAAGCTCTAATACAGATGTAATGTTCCCAAGCCATTATGCCGTGAACATCACGCTTTTGGGTGTCTTTTAAACTTTTTTAGGTTGTGGAATTTCATCAAACACCTTGTTGATTTTATACTTGTTTGCATTTGTTTACTTGCAAGCTGACCTTCATTTCTACTAGGGTTGACAAGAATGATGAATTTATATATGTGTTGCAGCAATAAACAAGAAGATGTCGTGAATGGAACATACCTCAACCATATGAAAGATCAACAATATGATGTATGCTTCAAAACACCTCTTTATCCGGGATATTCTTTATTCATAAAAAGAAGAACCTGATACAAATGAAGATGTCGATTTGGAATGCTCCACAGATGGATGGATCCATTAACACAATAGAGTCGCTACAAAATGCTCCTAAGAAGATACTATAGGCCTCCAAAGGTTGAATAACAAATGAAGATAAATACAAGCAGATCTCAATGCCAAACCCCAAGTCGGAAGATGCCACTACCAATCATTGAATAGCCTTTTAACAATTCTCGCCTTACGCCAAAGATGTCCAATCACTCCCACAAATATGCCAAACAAGACCTGTAAAGGCAAGAACAACCTAAGTGTCAAATCAAGATCCTCTCTAAACTGTGGATCCGACTCCTCCAAGGAATGGTGCCTTTAGATGCCCTCCTGAAATTCCTAGATAATTCGGCCCTGCCTCCTGCAGGCCTCCAAATGCTTCACCAAACCACTAGAATGATAGATCAGATCTTCACCTCCCTATGAAGTCCTGCTTAAAATGATGAAGATCCCATCTACCAAATGGTCGGGAATCACTCTTGAAGTGTGTGCTCCTCTCCTCCAATTCATTCCATGCATCCAATAAATCAAATGACACATAAAACTCCACCAAAATGCACTAGATCTAATGTAGCCACACCAAGCAAGAAAAACCTAGGTGCTAGAATCTCCAACCCCTCATTTCATCACCGGAACTAACCTCGACTATCAGAATGGTGATGCCTCTTGGTCGAAACCCCAATGGATGGCCTCCTTCTCTTCCTATGCATGTAGCTAGTGTAGAACCCACCGAGTAGATCCAATCCAGAATGGGTGGTGAGTATTGCATCCCCGGTGACCAAGCTTGGGACAAGGTAGGTAAAATCTTTCACCACCGAATCGTCCTCCTAGGGTTTGTTAAGTCAAACCCCTAAAAACCCCTCTAAGGTGGGCTTTCTAGCTAGAAGCCAAATATCATAATGATAATCATACATGAAGGAATGAATAGTCTCTTGCCTCTTATTTATACTCTCGCATCCCCTTGTCTCTCCAAAGTGACTTTTTCCTTTTTAATTATTAATTAATTAACCTTTTACTCCCAAAAAGCTTCTTTATCTCTCCTAGTGGCCTCCGGCCACCAAAGTCGCTTCTCATCGTCTTATCCTGTAGTGTTGTTCCTTCCCATTCCAATGAGCTATTACACCCAGAGGTTCCTCCAAGTATTGTGCCCAAAAACTAATCTCTCTTCTGAATTTAATTACTGAGTAGCTCAAAATACTCAAAACTAAGGAAATCATTTAATGCAACTAACCAAAGCCAACCAAGTAATGGATCATACGATGGAAATGGGATGAACAATGTGCTCTGACCCCAAAATACTCCCTCTCCATATCTGCACTGCCATAACCTCCATCCCGGCTACTCCTGGCTATCATAAACTCAGAATGTAATGATGTCCCAAAGTGGGGACATTACATGGTTGGTCTGATTGCACGCATTTCCGACCACTGAAAGTCACTTCATCATCCTATCATGTAGTCACGTTCCTCCCGAATTCCAATGAGCTATTACACCAAGAGGTTCCTCCAAGCATCATGCCCAAAAATGACCTCTTCAGGGAATTCAATTAACTTATAGCTCAAAAATACTCAAAAATCATGGAAATCATTTAATGCAAATCTTAACCAAAGCCAACCCGTGTTAATGGATCATAAT
>SNQJ01S0181485.1:0-19264 GCA_010110895.2 Picea sitchensis
TTCTCCATGATTTAATGAGTCAGTGTCAATGGACCTTACCGATCTTTATTTTATTTGCATCATTCTATTTCTTTCTCGAAAGTTGATTATATGTTCTGGTTTGAGTTTGAAACATATGTCATCATGTTTACCATTAATTGAGTGTGAAGTAGGTCGACCAAATCCTTATATGCATAGGAAACATCCAAAAAGAAAGACACAATAATCCAGAGAGGTGGATTTCAGGCTTAGGTCATGAGCAACAGACAGATTAAAAATTTTGGCGATTGAGATCTGACAGTCAATTATGATCAAAAACTCTTATGCATTCAGAGTTTTAAAATTGCGAGAGGTTTTAACCACAAAGAAATATGAAATTTTACTCTGGGACTTCAGTGTTCGGGCATCCCATCTTGTTAGTTTTCCAATCCTAAGAATCCTCGAACGTTGAATTGTCGAAGTGGTTTCCACATCACTACAGGAGATTGTCACTCCAAAATATTTTAATCCAAAGAAAACAAAGAGCTATGAAGTGATGAGTTGTCGAAGTAACTGCCACGTTACTCTGGGAGATTGTCACTCCAAGAGATTTTAGTCCAGAACTGATGTAGTTTCCTTAAGCCTGAAGCCCTGGAGTGCCAGAGCCCCCGAAGTCCTGAAATACTAAATGATTAAAGTGTCTTAATATCTAGTGAATTTGCTTAGAGATAATCATTGGTTAATGACTTCGTGACTTTGGTCATTTAGGAGATAGTTATACTCTTCATTCAAAATCTCCTAAACGTCGAATTGTCGAAGTGGCTTATCCTCATCAATTTTCTTCATTAAAGTATTCTTTAAATGGGGCCAAACGAAGAAAGGGCCAGTTAAGGTCAAGACAGAGAAGCTTGATGATAACCAACAGGTACCATACTTGGATCTTTGAATCCAGACCCTACAACACCATAATCAGGAATTGGAGAAAATGTATTCCAAACTGCAGAGGAAATATCAAAGAATCCAGAAGAAGCACCAGAAGACTTGTTGGTTTCTAAAGGAGATAATTTGAAGGAATTATAGAAGAAGATTCCAACACACCCGATTATTTCCCGTTTAGCCTCCAAAAATGCGCATGGACAGCAGTGCTCAAATCACAATCCATTTATATCAGTCCTATTTAGTTCTGTCAAAGACTTAGTTTGATTCAACATATGCACCGGTCTAGTTTATTGCTAGTAGTACTTTTTAGTTGTTTAAGTTCAAGACATTTTAGATTATGGCATAGTAAGTGGTCATTTATGTGTGATATGAATCACTAATTTTTTATTATGTCAAGCTGTAATTACAATTTACTATACTCCAAAAGTATTTAGTTAAGTCAATAACTTGTTCTCTAACTGATAGTGTAGAGTTAAGCCTCAATTCCAGATGGACGAGAGCCTCTACAACTTTGATAAATATGAATATTTTGTATGTTTTGGGGGTTCGGGTTTTGGGAAAATAATATCAATACATCAATATGGTTGAACCTGTTCTATGCATGGATTAAATCTTTCTACCTGGTGAATATACTCTTGATGACAATGTTTTTGTCCAAATCTACATGTGTTTTTATCTTATCTTGAATGTAATTTTTGATTTGTGAGAAGTACATTTCATTTCCTTTAGCTATTGTATAACTTGTCTTTACTAATATGAAACCTATGAAACAACAAATTCTTTAGTGAAGATTTGTTTCCATTGCAACCTGTGGGAGTAATTTGTTTTTGATACATGTTTAATGTCTTGAAATGATATTTTAAGTATTAGACTTCTTGCAACAGATTATTCATTGAGTGGTTTGTTGTTTCCATTTGTTTTTACCTCTATTATCTCACTTGTATGTCATTTGTGTGCCACCAACCAAGGAGGACCCTCATCGATATCATTTTTCCAACCCAACCATGTTATTGTCTTGGTAAAACAAACCCTCTAACTTACCAATAAAATAAAATAAAAACACCATTCTAAACTTGAGGTGGCCTAGCTCTGCCCTTTAGCAGTCAGGTGCATACTTTAGTAGCAACATGTTGATTGGGAAAATATAATTGATAGGCCACCTATAATACACTCTTAATAATTGTATAAGGACCATAAAACTTGGGTTACAGCTTCTAACAATGGTCAACCTTGAGTGAAGTCGGCTTCATGCAATTTTGATCCATGACCAAATTCTCTTTGAGGTTATGGAGAATATCCTCTCGAGCTGTAAAAGTTTGGTCAACCTTCTGGAACTTTGAGACAACAAGCTTGTATGAGATAATTGAAGGTGATTTTTTTCCATATACTACTTCAAAAGTAGTCATGCGAGTAGTTGTATGGTAAGAAATGTTGTACCACCATTCAACAAGGGGTAACGATTGAACACCCTAATTTTTCCTCTCAGATGCAAAACACCTCAAATATGATTCCAAACAATTGTTGACAACTTCAGTTTGACCGTCTGTCTAGGGATGATATGTTGTGCTGAGATGCAATTGGGTGCCCTATAGCCTGAACAATTCTTGCCAAAAATTACTGGTTAGAGGCAATGGAATGAGGAATGCCATGAATATTGAAGATATGATCCATGAAAATTTGATCCACTGTGGATGCATTGAATGGGTTTTGAAGAGAATAGAAATGAGCATATTTGGAAAGACGATCAATGACCACCATGATGACAGATTTATCACATGATTTAGGTAAGCCAACAATAAAATCCATAGAAATATCCCTCCAAATAGAGGGTGGAATTGGAAGAGGTTGTAGTGTGCCCAGGGATTTGACTGTTTCTCCCTTGTTGCGTTCACATACATCACATTCCGCCACAAAGTTGTGGATGTCCTGCTTCATACCATCCCCCAAAAAAGAATGTTTGACCATGTTATAGGTTTTGGTAAACCCAGAATGCCCAACTGTTGGTGTAGCATGAAGTTGGGATAGCACCGTGGATTTAAGTTGTGATTGTTTTCTTACATACAAATGGAATTTGTAGTGAAGCTCTTCATTTTCCCAAGATTACTTTGGAGAAATTGGAGAAGTGTCTTGCAATTTTTGGATCAAATGCGACAGTTTGGTATCTTGCAGTCATTCCTAGAAAACAACTTGGAGCCAATCTAGTACATTGAAGGATAGAGAAAAGAGGAACCCTTCATATTCATATTTCCTTGAAAGAGCGTTTGCAACCACATTGTATTTTATTTTATTTTAAATGATCTCATATTCCTATCCAAATATATTGGTCACCCATTTTTGTTTCTCTGGGGATCAAATTCATTGCTCTAGAAAATACTCGAGGCTCTGATGATTTGTCTTAATTTGGAAGAATTGCCCCAATAGATAAGAATACCAGAGATCCACAACATGCATAATGTCCATCATTTCCTTTTTGTAGATTGATTGGCACAAATTGTTCTCCAACAATTGTTTGATAGTGAAGGCCAAAGGCCTGCCATACTGCATAAGTACTCCTCCAATTCCTTTCCCCAATGCATCACATTCTAGGAAAAACGTATTTTTGAAGTCGAGAAGGGTCAAGACAAGAGTTGTACACATAGCCTCTTTCAAAGCATGGAATGATTGATCAATTGCATGAGTCTAATTGAAATCATTATTTTTAAGAAGAACAGTGAGAGGGGCTTCAATTTATCCATAGTTCTTAACAAATTTGTGGTAATATCCCGTTAAACCAAAAAAAACATCCCAACTCTTGATAGTTTTGGGGCAAGGCCAATCCTGCATAGCTTCAATTTTCTTAGGATCCACCCTGACACCATCCTTTCCAACAATATGACCCAAATACTCCACTTCAGAAGCTCCAAAGGCACATTTAGATTGTTTGAGGATTAGTTGGTGCTGAGAAAGGAGATGAAGAACTTGATCCACATGGGAAAGATAGGTTGTCCAAGTTTTATTGTAGATGAGAATATCATCAAAGAAAACTAAGACAAAATGATGGAGAAAATAATGAAAGACATGATTCATGAGGCTTTGGAAAGTGGAGGAGGAATTACATAGGCTAAAGGGCATGCCCAAGAAATCATAGTGGCCCTCATGAGTTCAAAAATTTGTCCTGGGAATGTCATCCTCTTTCATACATATCTGGTGGTATCAAAAATGAAGATCAATTTTAGTAAAGTATTGAGAACCACTCAATTCATCTAATAGACCATAAATGACATGAATGGGAAACTTGTATTTTATGGTGATTTTGTTGAGAGCACGAAAGTCGGGACACATGCACCATGCGTCACATGGGTTATTTTTTGAGGACCATGACCACATGAGAAGAATATGGGCTAGTACTATGGAAGATGACACCCATGTCGAGCAATTATTGAATTTTTTTCTCAATTTCGTTCTTATGGGAAAAGGGATGAAAATATGGGAGGACATTGGGAGGAATACTTCCCGAGACTGGAGGAATGGAATGATCATGAACACTATAGGAAGGGGGAAGGCCACGGGGAATGGAAAATATAGTGTGGTGTTTGGAAAGTATAGATTGGAGGTCAGGATGTACAAATGGTGTCTCAACTCCTTGAATGGAATTGAGTTGGGAAATAATGTTGAAATGGCCTTTTTTGAGGAGATTTTCCATTCGATGGGAACTGATGATCTCAGGGGAGCCTATTGTGATGTCGTGGAACTTATAATATTGGTCATCCTGTTGAAACTGCATGGTCAATTCCTTAAAATCCATGAGAATGGGACCGAGAGTGTGTAACCATTCTGAAACTAATAAAATGTCACAACCACCCATGTCAATAACAAAAATATGAGATTTTAGGTTGTACTGGCCAATTTGGAGACGCATATTTTCACAATGCCCCCCACATTTCATGGAACTTCCATTAGAAATCATGATTTGAAATTTTTTGACGACATGGATATAGAAATGGGTTTCTTGAGAAATATATCGATGAATGAAATTATGAGTGCTACCATTGTCAATTAGGATGATGACCTTATACTTTTTAATGTATCCAATTATCTTGAGGTTTTGGGGAGAAAAGATACCAGTGAGTGCATTCAAGGAAAAGACTAGTTCAACTTTTGGTGGATCAAATGGTAGAGTGATAGGAGTTGGCTCAAGTAGCTCGGCTACATGAGAAGCCTCGATCCCGTCTTCAACAACATCCTCAAAGATGGCCATGAACAACTTATGTTCCTTACACTTGTGGCCCAAAAAATATTTTTCATCACAATTATAGAAAAGACCTTTGAGTTGGTGTTCGACCATTTCTTCCCGAGTTAGTTTTTGGATCTTGAGCGGGGTGGGATGAGGGGAAGGAGTGGAATGGAGAGGGAGCAGAGGGAAATAAGGTTTGTGGTGTTGGGAAAAAACAACCTATTGATCTTCCTTGGCACTTTGAGTAGCTTCCAACCAAGTCTAGGGGTGAGTCATGAGGACTTGGGCTCAGATATCATCCTTGAGGCCACTGATAAATCATTCCCGAAAAAAAGTATTAGAAATTCCCTTTGTTCCGAAATATAATTTCTCAAATTCAGCTATAAACTCTTCCACTGTTGATCCATATGGATTTCAGTGGCCTCCCACCTATTCCAACTAGCTCATTTTGGCAGTTTTCCCCCTAGTTTTTGGGTCCCTGGCTTGCGAGGCCATTTTGAGGCCCTAAACAACAATGTTTAGGGCTCACAGAAAAATGTGTAGTCCTCGGATAGAACTTTCCAACAAACTATCGTGCACCTAAAATGGAGATCATATACAAAAGATATGACCCTGGGAAGTTGATGTACTAACTTACCCAAACGGGGCCCACATGACTTTTGGCGCTTCATCTCCTAGGGTTAGGTTTTTTGGATGTCTAGGGTTTTTGAAATTCCTTTTTATTGTAAAAATGCCTTCAGAGCCTCATTGTAATAATCTCCTTGTGAATGAGCGCAAATGTTACATCTCTTCTTAGAGATAAGACACCACCATTCTAGCAAGCTTGTTTCTGATGCATTTTACAATTTCAACTTATTTCCTTATTGAATAGAAACCAATTTTACTGTATATCTGTTATTTTGTCTTAAGCATATTTTGATAATAATATGTATTCATTTCTTTATGCAAATATATTTTGGATCAGTGATGTCAGAGTGATCTTCTCCTTGTCGTTTTTAATGCATGTCCCCAACGAGGTTAGGGTACAAAGAATTGGGTCTCGATCTTGTTTCTCTTGAGGAAAAAATCTCTCACATGCCCATATGACCTCTCATGGCAGAAGAAAATAAAGACGAAGGGACATGAGATCCCTTCAAAATGTTGCTCGAGGAAGTCCTCACGCAACAGAGGAACGAGATGATGGATAGTTTTGCACAAATCCTTTGGCGGATACCAACATGCAACACATCTTCCTCAAACAGAGGTGTTTCCCCCTTGAAGGTACAAATAAAATTTGATATTCCTATATTTGAAGGTCAGATAGACACAGATGCGATAGACAAAGGGATGAATCTGCTAGAAGGGTATTTCTTTGTCCATAACTTCTCGAATAGATAAAATATTACTTTTGCACTCCTCAAAGTCGTCCCCCATGTCAAAGATTGGTGGGAAACTTTCTATGAGAAAAAGGAAATAGAGGAACCCTCATTATTTACAATCGTAGTCACCTGGGAGTCCTTCAGGGATGATATTAAGGAACAATACTACCCTGTTGGAAGTTATGATGACCTATACACAAAAAGGACCATGTTGTGGCAGGAAATTGACCAAGTTGTGCCCGAGTTCACAAATATCTTCCATACATTGTGCACCAAGTTGGGTATCAAATATTTTGAGCGACATCTGGTGCTCAAGTATCATAGAATTCTACATATATACATCCAGGCTGAAATGGAGTTTCTGGACATCTCATCCTTGGGCGCGGCCTATCGATATGCTGTCAAAAGATGTGGCAATTTGGGCCTGGGAACCCCTCGCGGAAAAATCCAAGAAAGGGAATCCCCAACCCACATAAAAAAGCATAGAAAAAAGACGAAAAAACTAAGGACAACCAGTCTAGGCCGCAAGCAAAGAAGGACACCATATAGACAAAGAAATATATCGGGAAGTGGTGTGACTTCCATAAGATCCCATGGCATAACACTGCTGATTTATGCTCGAAGTAGTCGTTGGTGGCTAAGGTGAAAGCCTAAGAATCAGATGTGGGTTCTGACTCTGAGTCAGAACCATAAAGGGGAGACAGATCATAGACGTAGAACCCAATGCTACCATTTCTACCACCAAGATCCATCCCGATGAAACAGACGAGCCAGAGGAAAGCAATCACCTTTTTCATTCATAGATGTGGGTGAAGGGTACCCCACTGCAATTCATCATTGATAGTAGTAGCCATAAGAACCTCATTTCAGCAGAGGTTGTCAAGCGACTCTCTCTGTCCAAAACATCGCACCCGCAACCCTACACCATCGGATGGCTCTGCCAAGGAAGTGACATCCATGTCATCCAACAATGTCGTCTGTAATACGACATCAAGCCCTTTAAAGATGAGGTATTGTGTGATGTTTCCCCTCTCGAAATTTGTAATGTTCTTTTGATCCAACCATATCTATGGAAACTTCATGTTGTATATGAGTCTAAGCCTCGCAGTGTTATTATTAATTTGAACAAGAAATTGTACAAGATACTTGAGGCAGTCCCACCCACTTCTATTTCCTTGATCTCTGCCAAGAAATTGCAGAAAGGTCATCTCTCAAACAAGGAAGTTTGTCTTCTTCGTGATTCGCTCTCAGAATGAGTGAAATATTGCAACCACATCCAGGGTCTCCCCAACCAACCTCTCCACATAGCAGAAGAAAGTGGATAATGTCATGGAATAATAATCAGATATATTCTCCTCACCTACTAGGGTACCTATGCACATTCAAGTCAAGCACCCCATCAATCTAACCCCCGATGCATCGCTTCCCAATGGGCCAGTATACCACTGCTCTCTGTTAGAGAATGAGGAGATCAAGCGACAAATGAAATATCTCAAACAAGGAAGTTTGTCTTCTTCGATTCGCCTTTAATGAGTGAAATATTGCAACCACATCCGTATCTCCCCAACCAACCTCTCCACATAGCGTAAGAAAGTGGATAATGTCATGGAATAATAATCGATATATTCTCCTCACCTACTAGGGTACCTATGCACATTCAAGTCGGGCACCCCATCAATCTAACCCCCATCTCACCGCTACCCAATGGGCCAATCTATTGTCGCTTGTTGATGGAAAGTGATGAAATCAAGCGTTGGATCTAAGAGCTACTAAAAAAGGGGAACATTCGACCAATCTCATCACCTCATGGAAGCCTAATCATGTTGGTATAGAAGAAATATAGAACCTAACAACTCTACATTGATTACCGAGACCTAAATAAAAACACAGTCAAGAATCGATACATGATTACCTGAATCGACGACCTCCTTGATCAATTCAAGGGGAAAAAATACTTTGATCTGTGTGGATATCGGTACACCCACCTTCTCCAATCACCCAAAACATGTTTCGCAATTTGCAATTTACTATTTTAGTAGTTTCTAACTTCCTGGCCGTTTTGAGGTTCCTAAACGATGTTTTTGAAATGGGAGCAAATGGATCAGGATCAATTTCCGCCCAAAGTTGGTATTTCGGATAGATCTTTCCAACGAAGCTATCATATGCCTAAACGGAGATCATATGTAAAGTTAAGGCAACCCTGAAGTTGATGCAATCAACTTACCCAAATGGGCCTACATGACTTTGGCGCTTCATCTCCTAGGGTTAGGTTTTGGATGTTCAGACTTTGGTATTCCTTGTCTATTGTAAAAGGCCTTTAGAGCCTCATTGTAACCATCTTCGGCAATGCACACCGCCACATCTCTTCTCGAGATAAGCCGCCACCATTCCAGCGAAGCTTGTTTCACGATTTACGCCAAAATTTATTACATTTAATAGAAAACCGCCATCGTAGATCTCTGTTATTTTGTTAAGCACCTATTAATAATCAGATTCATTTCGCTCTGCTCATAAAACTGATCAAGCAGGGTCAGAGCGGTTCCGCCTTTGTCGTCTTTAATGCATAGTCCCTTAACGCAGGTCGGAGTACAGCACTACCGGTGCCTGCTTCTTGAGGATAGAAGCTCGCGACGCCCGCGACCTCCCATATGGGAAGAGATGACTCCGACAGGAGATCCCTTCAACTGTTGATTGAGGAAGCCTCACGCAACAGAGGAACTAGATGATGACAGCCAAGACAAATCCTTCTACGACTACCCATTAAAGCGAAGCATCTTCTTCAACTGAGTCTTCCACCCCTTAAAGGTCCAAATAAACTTTGATATTCCCATATTTCAGTTGGGTCGATAGATGAAGATGTCGACAAGTGGTTGAATCTACTAGAAGGGTATTTTTCATTCATAAATTTTCGAATAGAGAAAGAATTACTTTTGCACTCCTCAAAGCCGCTCCTACGTCAAAGATTGCGGGAAACTTCGTGGAGCAAAAGGAAACATAGGAAACATCATTATTTTCAGTCAAGGAAACCTGGGAATCCTTCGTGGATGCTATTAAGGAACAATACTATCCGGTTTCAAGTTGTGACGACCTATATACCTGAATGGACCACATTGCGCGAAGAAAGAGACCAAGCAGTGCCGATTTCACAAATATATTCCATACCTTATGCACTAAGATGGGTATAAAATTCGACATCCGGTGTCAAGTATCGCGGGTGCTCTTACATAGATACATCCGTAGTCGAAATGGAATTTCGACATTCCATCCCATGCAAAATTTCACCGATATGTCACAAAATCGAAAGCGTAAGCTCAAACAAAGGACGCTGACAATTTGGGCCCGGGAACCCTCACAACAAATCCGTG
The DNA here is from genome assembly GCA_010110895.2 of Picea sitchensis. Classification (NCBI taxonomy): domain Eukaryota; kingdom Viridiplantae; phylum Streptophyta; class Pinopsida; order Pinales; family Pinaceae; genus Picea; species Picea sitchensis. The sequence continues at coordinate 9,834 of SNQJ01S0181485.1, forward strand.
GCATGGCCCTTAACCCACCGAGCAAAGGACGAGCAAAGATGGGATGATCAAGACAAATCCTCAAGACAAGCCACAAGAAAAGAAGGACATCAAAGACAAAGAAAGATACCGAAGTGGTGTGACTTCCATAAAAAACCTTGGCATAACATCACCGGGACCGCCACCAAAGCGCCATTGGTGGTCAAGGAAGCCGCTAATCGCATGCAGATTCTGACTTCGAGACGTAACCGAAGGGGAAGACGGATCATTGATCGAAAATCCCAAGTACACCGTCAGCCACCACTCAAGTCTACCGGGAACCGTGACGGTTTAAGAAGAGAGCTCTTCCATTCACACAGACATGTGGGTAAAGGAACCTCATCAGACTTCATCGGATTAGCTGAATGTAAGAACCTCATCTCAGAGGTCGCCACGGTTGGACCTCACACCGCACCAATAACCCTACACCATTGGATGGCTCGCTAAGGAAGTGATCTCCGTACCCAACAAGTTGTCGACCGGTCATGATCAGCATCAAGTCTTCAAAGATGAGGTAATGTGATGTTTCATCTTGAAGTTTCAGGATGTTCAATAACTCATTTATGGAAACGTCATGTCGTATATGAGTCTAGGCCTCGTGAGGTTATCAATACTTTGAACAAGAAATTGTACGTAATACCCGAAAGGCAATCCCACCCAGTGCTATTTCCTTTATCTCGGCCAAGCAATGCAGAAGGTCAGCTCCTCTCGACGGGAAGTTTGTCTTCTTCGCGGATTCTCTCGTGAGTGTTTAAAGATCGCAGCCTAATATCCGGTTCGCTAATCGAATTCTCCACGCCAGAAGTAGTGGATAAGGTCGAAGAATACCTCGACATATCTCCTCACCCGCTGTGGGTACTCCAGACCGCCAGTCAAACACCCCATCGACCGACCGGCGACCGCTACCCAATACGGGCCTATTGTCGCCCTTTGTTAGAGAATGAAGAGATCGCTTATCGACGCAAGAACCGTCGGTCATACACATCCGGCCCCAAACATCACTCCTTGGCGGGAGCCCAATCGTACGGGTACGTAAGAAAGATGGAACCTGGCGACTCAGATGATTATCGGCTCAATAAAATCATAGTTTGAAACTGGTACCCGATTCCCTCAATCGATGACCTCCTTGATCAACTCACCTGGGCCAAATACTTCAAGAAGATTGATCTAAAAGTCTAGCTACCACCAGTCCCGATAGAACGTATCTGGATGACCAACCTTCAAGTCAAGGGAAGGACTTTTTTGAATGGTTGGATGCCCTTTGGTTTGAAAATGTCTTCCATCTCACGCAGGATGATGGACGATATATCCTAACACCATTCACCAATAATTTGTAGTGGTGTATCCGGATGACATTCTAATTTACAGCAAGACTTGGGTCAACACTTGCAAAGATATCTGCCAGTTCCGCGACACTCGCTGCAAAGACGTTACACGCCAACCTAGAAAATGCTCCTTCGGCATGATAGGGTCCACACCGGCTACATCATTGATCAACATGCGATGCATATGCGGGATCCAAACCAAGATCCAAGTCATCCCAGAGACCGCCAGCCCCAAAAACACTCACCGAGCTCGGAGCTTCTTGGGACTAGCCAAATTTTATCGCGAAGTTCGTATGGGTTTCTCCCATATTGCTTGGGCCCTACGCCAAATAAATGAGGTGGTGGTGGGTACCTAGGTGGGGTCAACCCAACAACAAGCATTTGATGATTTGAAGCGACACTTGTGCTCACCAAGACTTTTCACCTACTGCACCTCAAGAATATCCCTTTGAGATCGGTGAGACAGATGCCTCGCATCATGTCAGGTGCGCTTCATTTCGCGACTTCACCCTGAGGCCTACCATAGTGAGACACTGCCAGACACCGGGTCCGGTACCCTACTTACGACAAAGAAATGTAACGCATTGTGCAAGCATGCCGCCAATGGAGATACGGCATTCTTTTGGGAAGGAGACAATGTATCCACCGACACATAAGCCATCACAGTTCATGCAAACACGTGGAAAATTGCAGAATGATCGCATCAAAAGTGGTCCACATATACTTGCACGAATTCCACCTCAACATCAAGTATAAAACAGAAGCACCAATCGCGTCGGGCCGATTGCCTCAACAGATTGCACTCACCACGCTCTAGACTCTTATGCCATGAGACATCTCGATGGCTCCAACTCTATGAGACAGTCCTATATTTTGCCACCACCTACCAAATGTTGGGTGCAAATGCGCTTGTCGATAATTTCCATCTTCTCGTGGATGGGTTGTTGTGTCACCGGGCCATATCTCGTGTTCCATCAAGGATGTAGCTGGCCGACCGTAGCTTCCCATTACACCGGGTGGTGGCGGTGGACACTTGGTGTCGAAGACAAGCAAGTAATGCTACAAACATTTTCACCGGGCTCAAACTTTGCACTGTGAGGTCGGCAAGTATATCAGTCTCTGTAATCGCCGCTTATTGCCAAACCGACCACTAAGAAACAGGCCTATACACCCCTCTTCCCACTCCTAACAGCCATGGGAATCCATCTCAATGGACTGCTGCTCTGCCTCCCATCCACCAAGCGGGAAATGACCGTGGTTTTTGTGGGTTGTTGATCGCTTTCTAAGATGGCGATTCTGTTGCCTACAAGAAGAGCATCAAAACATAGGCCACCGCCAAGCCTCTTTGAACAAGGCTGGGTACATTTTGGAATCCCACAAACCATTGTCTCACCGAGATAGTCGCATTTCTCAAAGACATTCCTGCTGTTGAGCCTCCGTCACCGGATAATTCAAGCTTCAATAAATCCACGGCCTTCCACCCCCGCATTGCATGGCCAAACTGAGGTTGTAAATTTAATGATTGTGCATATCCTTCGATGTATAATTCAAAGAACCCACGCATTTACATGGGATGAGAGCCTTCCCCTATGTCCAACATAGCGCCAACCGAGCCTCGTATACCTAACCGCCACATCCCTTTCTGCTGGGTTGGGATTCAACCATTGGGTCCCATAGATGTTGTGCTACTTCCTATTATACACCTCGACCGACTCGCCTCGCTCCAACCTAAGCTGACAGCTAACCGGGTTCATAGATCTGATCCAGCACATCTCGGCAAATGTGTCTCGTGGATATCCCACAGGTCCACGACGTAAGTACAAACAGCCATGATCAACATCGGGTGCCGCATAAGTTTCAAGTAATGCATAAAGTTTGGTTGCACTTCTAAAGAATGCCTTACAGACCCCATCGGAAGCTCCACCCACTCCATTATGGACCATACACTATCACCAAGGTCGTGTATAATGCTTTGAGCTCAACATCTCCTTTCTTGGCTCCGCACTCCAAAGGTTCAACGGGATCTACTTCACTCTTTATTTTCCCCACTCATTATTGGACACCTCGGCAGCGTAACCTGGACACCAACGAGCTCAACCTCACTCACATACAAATGTGCATCCAATGACTGATTGTGGATAGACAGATAAAGGGCACTCGACAACAAAGGATCCGCAATTTCATCTAGGTCACAAAGGTGGCGCCCCATCTGGGCAAGTGGTTCAATCTCGTGGCCAAATTCGGTGGTAAATTTCCTCATCTAATGGAAATCAACGTAATGGAGATAATTTCTTCATAAGGAGGGAGGGATTGATCCAGGTGGATATCATACACCCACCTTTCCAACTGGCCCAAAACATGTTTCCGGCAATTTTGGTAATTTATCATTTTTAACAGTTTTTAACTTCCTACATTTTGAGGCCCTTAAATGATGTTTTTTTGTGAAAATGGGGAGAAACATGGATTGTAGACCAATGTTTCTTCAGCCAAAAGTTGTAGTTCTCGATAGATATTTCCACCAGCCATCATACCAAAACGGAGATCAGATGTAAATTTACAACCCCGGAAGTTGATGCACCAACTTACCCAAATCTAGGCCCACATGACTTTTGAAGGCCCATCTCCAGGGTTAGGTTTCTTTTGATGTATAGGACTTTGGAATTCTGTTTATTGTAAAAGGCCTCGTGAGCCTCATTGTAAAGATTATGCTCAGATGGATGCATGTAGCAGCCACATCTCTTCTCGTAGATAAGCCGCCACCATTCCAACAAGCTTGTTTCACTGGGTGATTTTTACGGGGCTTCAAATTTTATTTCTCACATTTAATAGAAACCGCTTTTAATCAGACTTCCTATTTTTGTTAAGCACCTATTAATAATCTGTATTCATTTCGTCATTCTCATAGTAATCTGGATCAATACTTCAATAAGATTGATTTGAAGTTTTTCTACCACTGACCCAATAATAGAACATACATATGTATCGAAGACCACCTTCAAGTCAAAGGAAGGTCTTTTGAATGGTTGGTCATGCCCTCATTTGACAAATTCAACCACTTTTATGGGGATGATGGATGATATCCCACAACCATTCACCAATACTTTAGTAGTGGTATCCGATGACATCCTCATTTACAAGAAGATTCTTGGGTAGAACACTTGCAACATATTCAAGAAGTTTTTTCACACTCACAAGATGTAAGCTCTACTAACCCTTAAAAATGCTCTTTTTGCATGGACAGGGTCCATTAACTTGGATACATCGTTGATCAACATGATGTATATGTGGATCCAACCAAAATCCAAATCATCCAGGATCAAATCTTCAACCACACTCATTGAGCTTCAGAGTTTTGTTCCTTGCCAATTTCTACCATAGGGTTCAGATACTATCCCATATTGCATGGCCCTCATCCAAGTAACCGTGGGTGGTGGTAAGACAAATTTTGTGTGGGTCAATCCCAACAATAAGCGTTCTATTATTATAAGAAACTCTTGTGCTAAGCCCTCAATACCTCACCACTGTAATCAAGAACAACCCCTTTGAGATCTAGATATATGCTTCAGAATATGTTGTGTGTGCCATTCTCACTCAACATGACCACCCTACATGTATCATCATAGTGAGACACCATTATCCGTTGGTTCATAGGCACCCTACTTATGACAAAGAAATGTAATTCATTATGAAAGAATTCTGCTAGTGGGGACATTACATTCTTGGGAAGGATACAATCATCCACACTGATCATAGCCACTACATTTCATGCAGACAAAAGGAAAATTGCGGTAACGACCCATTAGAAGTGGTCCAATGCATTCTCTCAACAATTCACCCTCAACATCAAGTATAAAATGGGAAGCACCAACCATGTCGCTGATTGCCCCAAATGCATTTCTAGTCATGACATCACCAAGGTGTTGGGACTTCAAGGGCCATGAGACCTCCTCGGATATCCTTGAACCTATGAGACAGACCTGCATCAGCCACCACCCACCAAAATGCTGGGATAAAATGCATTTGTCACCACTCCATCTCGTGGATGGGTTGTTGTATGTCGCTCTAGGTTACATCTACGTTACATCAAGCGAGCAAGAGAAGTTAACTGGGAATCCCACTACAATCAGTGGCAAGACACTTCATCATTGAAAATATAGTGGAAATGTTGCAAAAAACATTTCTACTAGCTGAAACTTCACCAGGAGGTCAATAAGTATATCAGTCCTACATTGTTTCTCAATTGCCAAACCGAACACTGAGAAACATGGACTATACACCCCTATGCCTACTCCCTCGATGCATCATGGGAATCCATCTCAATGGACTACATGTCGGCCTCCCATCCACCAAGCGGGAAATGACCGTGGTTTTGTGGTTGTGGATCACTTTTCTAAGATGGTAATTTTGGTCACCTACAAGAAGAGCATCATGGGTCAGGCCACCGCCAAGCCTTTCCTTGAATGAGTCCGTACACTTTGAATCTCACAAACCATTGTCTCATATTGAGACAATTGATTTCAACACATTCTCGTCAAGCCTTTGGTCACTACTGAACAACAAAGATCACCAAATCCAATGGCCTTCCACTCCCAAACAGATGGACAAACCGATGTCATATATCAAATGATCATGCATATCATGTATGTATAATTCCAATCACCCTCCCACATGGGATGAGATTTTATCCTATGTTCAATATAACTACAACCGAGTCCTAAATAACTCAACCAACCATAACCTTTCAGGTGGGTTGGGATTCCAACCATGGGTCCCATAGATGTTGCACTACCCCTTGCGTCCACATAGGAAGAGTCATCCCATGCTCAGACATAGGTTGATTGGGAAACCAAATTTGTTGAGCGTATCCAACACATCCACCAACAAGTTCGAGATCCTACGTAAGTCCAATGACAAGTACGGGAATGCCATGATCAACATCGTGCCACATAAGTTTCTCGTGTGGGTGAAAAGTTTGGTTGCACTTGCGTAAAGAGAACATCTTACAAGACCCCATCTGAAGCTTCGCCCACTGTTATGGGTCGTGACACCATCACCAAGGCTATGGGTGATAAGTCTTTCTAACTCAACATTCCTCCTTCTTGGCTTGCACCCAGTGTTCAATGCGGATACCCTTCAATCGTTTCCCACCATTATTGGACACCTTAGAGATAGAAGAACAAATAACACCAATAGAGCTCAACCTCAATGCATACAACAAGAATACAATTATCATATTGTGGTGTGTAAATAGACTAAGGAACTCTGCCAACAAATGATCCATATATATCTCATTGAGCTGTCACATGACAACTTCCACCAAGGCAAGTGGCTCACCCGTGGGCCAAATTCAATAGAAATTTCATACGATAGGGGAAATCAACACAATGGAGAATTTATTCCTATGGGGAGGATTTATCCAAATGGATGTTGGTGGTCTCCCACCTATTCCTACTAGATCTTTTTAGCAGTTTTCTAGTTTGGCAATTATTTCCTAGTTTTCGAGTCCCTGACTTATGGGGTCGTTTTGAGTCCCTAAAAAAATGTTTTTAGGGCTCACCATGTACCAAAATGACCTTTTCAATGGGCTATAGATAGCAAAAAATGTGTATTCCTTGGATATACCTTTCCAACGGGATATCGCGCACATAAAATGGATATCAGATGTAAAATTTATGACCCCAGAAGTTGATGTACTAACTTCATCTAAACGGGGCCCACACATGACTTCATGCCCATCCTTAGGGTTAGGTTTTTGGATGACTAGATTTTTAACATTGCTTATTGTAAAATGCCTTCAGAGCTCCACATTGTAATCATATTCTTGTGAATGAGCACAATCATCACATCTATTCTTAGATATAAGGCACCACCATTCTAGCAAGCTTGTTCACCAGATTTTACAATAACTATTCTTATCGTAATAGAAACCAATTTTATTGTATATCCATTATTCTATCTTAAGCATATTTTAATAATAATCAGATTCATTTCATTCTGCAAATATATTCCAAATCAACTGTACCTAACTGCTTCAATTTGGTCAGACCTACCAGGAGTATGTGAACAACAGTCAAAGTGGTCATAAAGTTTAGCCACAAACCATGTCCAGTTTTCACATATCCTTGGCATTATTTGTGATGTTATTTCCACCATTTCCAATGTTCAAGATCCAAATAGAGCACATCATAATGAAGTTTGTCCAAGTCATCAAGGATGCCATGCAAGGAGAAGTAGTGTTCCATTTGAGTGACCCAACTCGGGATCTCTGAGACATCAAATTTATTCACCACCACTCATGGAAGACACACATCACAATGAAAAGGGTTGCATTGAAACTACTGGGAATTGGAGGAAGTGGTACATTCAAGGTTAGAAGGTTGATTAGATGCGGAATGGATTCCAGAAATGAGCATTTTTTCTAGGACCTTGGCAAAAAATGAATCACCCTTAGATTCAAGGTGGGATCTAAGCCGGATGGAAAGGTGGGAATTAAGGTCCTTATTCAATTTCTCTTTCAGGTGGTCCATTTTGGACTTAGTGTGGGTATCTATGCGGTTTTCAAGGTCTTGATTGCAAGTGTTGGACATGGTGATGGGAAAACACAGGAAGATGTGGGAAATAAAGGTGGGTGAAAAGGGTGGGTGGGTCTAAGGGAAAACAATGCTAACAAATGATATGTATCACTGTGATTAGTAAAAAAACAGGAGTCCAATGGAATAGGTCCCAAGCAGGGGTGCCGTGAAAGTGGGTCGGGACCACATAAAAAAAAGGCTAAAAATTGATAGGTATCAATGCGATTAGAATGAAAAAATAAGTCCAATGGGATAGGTCTCAAATAGGGTAAGGGTATTGCTGAAAGGCCCAAATTTTAACAAGAAAAATGTGTAGTAATTCTGCAACCAAAATGCAGGAGGTAACGGTATGGCAATAGATCTTGTATGTTTTCTTTTTGTTTCCATCCCAAGGGTTATATTCATGGTTTCCCATAGACAAGAGTGTCTTTGTCTAGCTCTAATGTACATGCAGGTCCACAGTAGTACTCAACCCAATATCTCGTAGAACCTCAACTAAGGAGGCTAGACTATTCCCTTATCCATACTACCCAAATACCCGTGTACCAGAGTACTCCACCTCTAGTGTTTTTGGTTGATGGAACTATAGCAAATAAAATACCGTTTGTACCAAGCGATCAATTTATATACAGAGGGATTTAGGATCTCTAGGTATATTTGTATACAAGTGTTGTCTGATGCACTAGCACTCGAAGGGGTATCAACATGGTTTACAAGGTTTTATCACTGGAATTTCATCTACAAATGGTTACAGGAATCCAACATCTTCAAACACCCATTAGTTCATCCATGGCCCAGAAAATAAATTTCCAAAGGGCACACAACTATACAACTGGTTAAAAAATCAGCATGTGCTAAGAATAAAAGGGTAGAACATGCACATGCGACAGTCGAATAACGTCGAAAAAGCGCATATGCGCCCAATGCGCGATTGTGGACACAAAAAGCTGCACACACCTCATAACGGTGCATTTATGATTTTGGTCGGCCTTCCACCCACTTATGGTTCATCTACCAAGTCGATTCGACACCCAAATCCAAGATGAATTCGAGTGGAGGGCTGGTCAAAGACCTAAGGGTGCCCTAAAGAGCCCCTTGTTCACACTAAATACTGGTTTAATAATGCCTCAAAGCTTTGCTATAAAAATAGGCCATGGGTGCACTATATTTTCAAGGAATTCATTTGTATTGTTATGTTGCCTATATTCTCTTGGAGGATCCTCTTTCCTCATCAAGAGCATATAAGCATCATTTCATTTAGCCATTCATATCACCTCTTGAGTGAATGTGCTTTGGATTTTCTTCACCATTTCCTTCTAGTTTGTTACTTGTAAGAAGAGCTCAATCTTTGGGGGTTCAAGAACCCTCCCTTGGAGGAAGAGGAGGCCCATAAGTCTCTCTTTCTCTTTGGTGTTTTCTTTCCACTAATACAATCCTTTCCATTGGTGGCATGAATGTTGTTTATTTCTTGTTCTAATGTCCTTATGCACTCTAGTTTAGTTTTTCTTATCATTCT
>SNQJ01S0181486.1:0-14406 GCA_010110895.2 Picea sitchensis
GGCCATTAAGTGTAACTATACCTCCTAGTCTTCTATATATACCAAGGAGACATTTTCATTTTGAATCATCTTGTACTTGAACATTTAAGTGGGGTAAAAGGAGGTTGCCCCCTCGAAGAGGATTATTATCTGAAATTATCTCTCTTTCAAGGCGTTGAGTACTTTTTATGAGGATTTTCTATGCTGTATTGATATTGGGTTCTTAACAAAAAAGACCAGATCTGGAGAAAAGAAGAAAAGGGAGCCCTAGAACAAAAGAAGCAAGAACTCATGGAATTTATGACTAGAAGGATCGCCTACTTGATGTAAGAACAAGAGAACAGATATAAGCTATTGAACACCAGGGACTTGGATGTCAAAGCTATAAGAGCATTAGAGGAACCACAGAAGACCGAAATACCTAATCCAGATGATGAAGGAGTATTACCCTTGGATCTGAAGAAAGAATCTCAGCATTGCGAAGTGACTATGTTGAGAGAAGATAAGAATCAGAATGGAAAAAGGATGACCGAGATGAAGCTCACTGGGAAGAAGGCTAGGAAGCTAAGTAAGAAGAGAGCCCAGATCGAAAAGTTACAGAAGATTCCAGAGAAAACTTCGTAGAAGGAAAAATCACAGGAATTGAGCTTCGTCAGGATATCAGAACAACAACATATGGCACTTCACCATGGCAAATCAATATAGTCATTGGACCGATATACCTGTTTGACTTATGCCCCGAATGAACAAAAAAGAATTAAAGGATCACCACCAGACCATTGGACCACGCCATAATGGATGGATCAATCTTCATGGAAGCTTCATACCTGTTGCAACCAGACCGTTGACGAACTTCCTATTTAGCTCGTCACGTCGTGCCCAAAGACCACTTTTTCCAACTGAAAAATCGAAGCCCACAAAACTAATGATTGTCTACAGTGATCATTGCAAGAAGACTGTTCATCCTAGTGCAGTATTTTGAGATCATTGTGACCCTGATTATCTTTCCCGAGTGCGTATGTCTAACGAGCTCACTGCACTTGAGGAATCTGTCACAGAGGTCCTTCTTGATTTAATGACTAAGAGAGTCATGTCGGAAAGAATATGTCCACCAGAGTCCAAGCATCATCAACGAGAGGAGTGCAAGCCTCCCCGTCCACTACTCGAGTAGGAACATCTCGATCCAGTGAAGAGAGAAGAACTAAGCATAAGGACGACATAGCCAACACAAAGTTAGTGCCATTCATCCTACCAGCTTATATACCCCCTCTGAGCAATGATATTAATGGGGACAGTGTCTCTAGATAATTTGAATACACCCTAGTCACTGCATATCTACCAAAAGGAGTACGCACCTACCGCGCAGATCAAGACAAGGTTACAGCGTTGAAGTTTTGCAAATTCAACCTGGGGGACTGTAAATTTTACAGCATCCTCTCCCTGTATAAGTACTTGATGAGAAATAAGGGCAATAATTTGAAGCTCATCCCTCAATAATGAACGATGAACCTCGCGTAGTCTACTTTTCTCAATGTTATGAAAATACCACACTTCGGCAGACACCAGGAGGTGAATGTCTGTGTAAAATTTCTACTAGCAAGTTACCACGGAGGATATCTATGGTTAGCCGCATAATTGTTGATCCAGAGTTGATCAATAGGATCATCGGGCTTAGCATGCAGGGCCCTGATCCCCATCAGTACTATCCTGGAAAGACCACAGACCGCGCTCTTGCACAGAAGATCCAAAAAGAGAAAGAGCAGTTGCTTGCAAAGCAGATAGGAATTGAAGAAGCAGTCAATAGAGAATTTCACTCTGTGACCAACTTAGAGAAAAAGGTCGAAGAGCCCATAGAGTGCCAAGTGATGAAGCTGGTTGAATTTATTCAGCAACTTCAACAAAGGGTCGTGGAATTAGAGCTTCAAACCATACCACAGACTCCACAAGAAGAGCGCAACCAATGAGAATTGACTTCTCAGAGCGCATTCGAGAGGATTAAAACACTTGCTGCAGAATGTAAACAACTAAGTAGCAGAAGCACGCATATATATGAAAAACTATCTGAAGACCCGGAGTTGAAGAAACCGGAGTCCCAACTCCAGGAAGCAAAGCAGCACGCAGATACAGTACAGGCATAGCTCAATCTCTTGTCACCCATCGAGAGAATGAAGAGATCCTAGGAACAATGAACTGCCCAACAACTTGCTCTTACCACGCAAAACAGAGTGATGGAAGTCACCCAGAAACTCCAGCCGAGCCAGGAGGCATCCTACCTACTGTTTAAAGAAATTGAAGGCCAAGGAAAACTACTAGAACAAGTAGTTGTTACAGTCGAACAACAATTGGAAGGACCTATTAGTGAAGCGGTTGTTCAGGAATTTCCTGATCAACAAGCAGTAGCACAAAGACAAGTCGAAGCAGCTCGAGCCAAGATCGAGACCTTTGAGGCAAAGTTACCCAGACCTGAGTTACTCGGGACAAGTCACAGGTGAGTGTTGGGGGCCTATTGGCCCTGACCAAGTTTTGAGGAACACTTGGTCATATTTGATCATTTTTGGGACTTCGATAGCTTGTCAAAGATGGAGCGCAACGCGAAGTAGAAATCATGGAAGCTAGACCACTTTTTGGGTTTTTAGGGATAATGTAATGGGAAAGGGATATCGGCCCGTGGGTTTACCCACGCTTAGGCCCACTTTTGTATGTAAATAAATATGAAGTAGGTGTGATTGCTTAGTGCAAGTGGATAATATATCTATGTGATGTAGGCTAAGTGCCAAGGGTTGAATCTGTGTGATCAAGGCTTTGTGCATTTTGTGTAAGACTTGCAGAGTCGAGTGCAAGTCCCTGTGAGAGACTGTAGAAGGATTTGTGTTGTAGTGCAAGGAAGAAGGATATAGCGAGTTGTGCAGATATTATGTCCTATGCGAAGAGGGATTTGGATGGCTATGTGCTATAACCTGATTAACTGAAGATAATAAATAAGAAGACTTTGTGGACGTAGCCCCAGGGTGGGGGTGAACCATGATAAATTTGTGTGTTGTGATCTGTGCCTCAACCTGATGTGTTTGTCTCTTCCTTTGCTAAGTGCTTTGATGTGTTTAGATAGATCTATTTATGCTTTGTGCTTATGAGATATGAATGAATGTTATATCTAGTATCTAATATTCTTAGTGCTTGATCTGTCGAATCTAATCTATATTATTGTGGCTAAGTGATGAATTATCTTAGATCTAAGTACATACATCGATCTGTGCTATCTGCGAAGTACCATAAGGGTTGAATATTGATGAATAATCTATGCTAAGTGATTACTAAGCGTTATAATCACAGATCTGTGTCCCAGCTAAGGTTGCAGACACCTGAGTCTTGCAACCACCCCTGCCTCTACCTCGGGTGAGACTTCATCTACTTCGCAGGTGTTTCCGAAAGGGCATGTAGTTAGGGTTTTGTTGGTGCGTTCTTGTAGCGTTGAACCCTGGGTCTTCCCCTGTGCCAACACTGCCTAATCTGCATCTATGTAGGCAATAAGTGATAGATCCTTTCCTTTTGGATACCATAATCCAAACTCGTATGTTCCTTTGAGATGTCTGAAAATCCTCTTCACTGCTAACACATGTGATTCCTTTGGTGTTGCTTGAAATCGTGCCACCTGTCCAACTTCTTGCATTACATCTTCTCTGGATGTTTTCACATATAGTAGGATTCCAATCATTGACCTGTATTACCTCTGATCTGTAGACTTTGAATCATCATCTTTTCTCAACTTGCAATTGGTTTGCATGGCAGTGATAACTGGTTTGCAATCTTCCATTCCAAACCTCTTTAGAATATCTCTAATATACTTGGTTTGAGAAATAAAAACTCCTTGGTTGCTTTGACGTATCTAAAGTCCCAAAAATAAGGATAGTTCTCCAAGTAACGACATTTCAAATTCATTCTGCATATCTTTTTCAAATTTCTGGCTTATCCTATCACCATCACTACCAAAAATAATATCATCAACATAAACTTCAATTAATAAAATATTACATTGATTTACCTTGATGTAGAGGTTGTTGTCTGCACTTCCTTTTCTGAACCCTGCCTGCTACAGATACTTATCCAGACTATAGTACCATGCTCTAGGGGCCTGTTTTAGACCATACAAGGCCTTCTTTTAATTTACACACATAATTTGTGTTCTATGACAATTGAAATCCTTCTAGTTGTTCAATGTAGACTTCTTCTTCAAGTTCCCCATTTAGAAAAGATGATTTTATGTCCATCTGATATACTTTAACATTTTTGGAGTATGCATAGGCTAAAAGAAAACAAATTACTTCCATTCTAGCAACTGGGGAAAATGTCTCTTCAAAGTCAATTCCTTTAATCTGTGCATATCCTTTACATACAAATCTAGATTTGTTCCTTACAACTTGTCCATCTTCATTTAATTTATTCCTGAACACCCATTTTGTGTCTATCACATTCTTATTATTTGGTCTTGGAACCAATTCCCAAGTGTCATTTTTCTCTATTTGATCCAATTCTCCATCCATGGCCTTATTCCAAAATTCATCCTTGCTCGCTTCTTCAAAATAGTTTGGTTCAATTTTAGATAAGAGCGCTAGGTGTGTTTGTTTTGGTGAACGAATTCTTCTTCTAGTCTCAACTCCTGCATCTTTGTTTCCGATAATCTGATATGAAGGATGATTCTTTTGTACTCATTTACTAGGTGTCTTTGGAGACACGTGTTGAACTTTCTCTTTTGTTTATGTCGGATTCTCTTCATCTTCCTCTTCTACTTCCTTTTCATTTGTTGCTTCTTCTTCGGAAGGTTGTTCCATTGATTCATTTTCTTCTTCCTTTGATTATGGTCTGCCTGTTTCATTAATTGTTACGTTGATTCTTTCCACAATTTTTTTCAATCTCATATTGTAACACTTGTATGCTTTCCTTTTACTTGAGTAACCAACAAGTACTCCTTTTTCCACACGAGAGTCAAACTTTCCCATTCTTCCATCTTAGCATTTGCTTCCAAAAACTCTGAAGTGCTTCACATTTTTTGGTCTTCCTTTCCATAGCACGTAGGGAGTTTTGTCAGTGAGTTTTCTTAGCATTACACTATTTTGAATGTGAATTGGTGTATGCACTGCTTGTGTCCAAAAAATATCTATCAATTTGTAATCCACTAGCATTGTTTGAGCCATTTCCTATGTAATTATCATCCATTACGATAATGTTCCTTTGTCTCTTAACCAATCTATGAATCCATGTCCTCATCCACTATCATATATCTATCCAAACCTACTAAGTGTTCTTACAAATCCATCTCTTTCCATATTTTCCAAGACTCTACTTGCGCAACTGTCCATAATGCTAACCCATTTATCATTATACTATAAAACTGTACTTATGTTAACTGATTCCTCTAAATCTATCTTCTCAAACTCTGCAAGTTGCTCGAAGGATGGTTCTTTGGTCTATCACAGCTATCACATAGACTCCCCCTGTCTAATATTCATATTACTTGGGAGTCTCTAAGCTGGATGGCTCGGAACAATTCCTTCTCTTATGTGTATCCATCATCATCTTCAATCGTAGATTCAACATCATCTTCATGGGTAGATAATTTATCTCTCTGAGCTCTGACTTCTTTCTTTCTGTCTGTGGATTCATCTTTCACTACAATACCTGAAAGTACAATCTCTTGAACATGTTCCTTATTTACTTTCCCTTCCTTTCTTTCAGTTATTTTCCAAACATTTATGTATCTGACATCTTTTGTTTTCTCTGTAGAATTTTCTTCATCTCGTTTTATTGCCAATCTTGTGATCTCTGGTACCTAGTTTTTGTTCATCTATTCTTCCTATTTTCTTATCCATACTTTCTTATATCTGATATCGGAATTCTCTTTCACGGAATTATCGATCATTATTTTACAATTCCTGGCTATGTGTCCATAGTTATGACATTTTTAACACTCAATGTTACGTGCGGCCACATAGGCACTTCTTTCTTGAACATTTCTTTTATAATCCCTGCAATCTGCAACCTTATGTCCAAAGTTAGTACAATAAAAACAATGACTATAAAATAAATTTGCATACCTGGGAGTGAATGATCTTCTTTGTGGCGTAGTCCTTCTAAATTTTTGTCTTGATTGATCATAATAATGATTGAAGCTTATTTGTGGCTTGAACATGGATGGTCTCCTTGAAGATGTATATTCAATAGTTTTCTTATATTTTGGTTGACCATGATTCCTTCCTTTAAGTACTTCTGCATAAATCTTTTTATTTTCTTCATTCTTTTTTTTTAGCAACCTAGAGTGCTTCTCTTCATTCTCTATAACTGATGTGGATGTTTCTGTATCTTCAACGTTCTTGTTGAGCTTGACGATTTTACTTCTCAATGTGACAACTTCTTCAAGATTCTCTACCTCTTCTTCTTTCTTCATTATCTGAGACTTCGTGACTTCTTTTGTTCTTTTCGCTTCTTCAAGCTGAATTTTTAATGTGATTATTTCTTCTTCGAGTCCTTTCTCTTCTTAACCAAACTCTACCTCAAGTTGGTTTAGATCGTTAGTTCTTTCCTTAAGATGATATGTCAATATATTCTCTCTCATTTCTGGTTCTTCCTTCTATGCTGCTATGTTGGTTTCCAAACACTGCTTTTGATATTCAAGATTTTCTTCGATATTTCTGGCTTCTTCTAGATGAGTTCTTAAGTTCTTGATGACCTGTTGGGCTTCTTCAAAAATGTGAACACTTTCCTTTTGTTTCATCAATTATTTCTTGAGTGAATTGTTTTCTTCTCTTAGTTCATCTAAAGCACTAATCAATTCTTCTTCATAATTGTCNTGAGTTCTTAAGTTCTTGATGACCTGTTGGGCTTCTTCAAAAATGTGAACACTTTCCTTTTGTTTCATCAATTATTTCTTGAGTGAATTGTTTTCTTCTCTTAGTTCATCTAAAGCACTAATCAATTCTTCTTCATAATTGTCTTCATTTTCAATTATTTTTCCTGTCTCATTTCCATCATGGAATTATATTTCAAGATGTCCACGTTTTTCACAATTAACACAAAACAACATACCTCTGGTGATTATGTACTCTTCATCTTCTAAATATTCTTGGCATGGTGAACATAATTCTTCTGGATTTGTATCTGCATCTTCTTTGAAATTTTTTGAATCTATGATGGGTGAATAATATATGTCATGTAACTTATCCCAAAGTTCTTTTGTTGATGAACATTTACCAACCTTTTCTCTTACCGGATTAGGTAATCCTTGCCAGATGAAATCCATTGCTATTTTGTTATTCTTCCTCAATTCCTTCTTGGTTGGAGTCTTTGCCCTTTTTTAACTATCATATCATGTAACAACTGATAGCCAAATATAATGTCCCTGTGCCTATAAAAATAATTTTGTCCTTATGCTCCACATCTCATACTTAAAACCATTCTGACCATTAAACATTGGTACCACATTCTCATAATAATCCATGATCTCTTTCCAGTGGTTAAATTGTTTCCTTAAGGAACCGTATCTGATACCAATTGTTGGATTATTGGGAGGGGGGGTGAATCAGTAAGAGGGAAGTTTAATCATTTTTAACCATATAATCCAAGTGTTATATCAATGAAGCATTATAATCCAATAACTGTGGAGTAAATAAGAAATGAACAAATGAACAATCATACACATACACAGTACACCAGTGTTTTACGTGGAAACCCAAAGCGAGACAAAAACCAAAGATGGAGAAAACCACTCAATGTTTTTTCTTATATGTCTTGAAGAATTACATTCATTGGAAGCACCAGCTTCCTTTGTTTTCCAGCTGCAACTGGAAGGAGGCTCGTATCCCCTAGTTTCTCAGGCTACAACCTGAGGGAAGCTCCAACTCCCCAATTCTCTGGCTACAACCAGAAGGAGGTTACAACCCCCTATGTTCTCTGGATACAACCGGAAGGTGGCTACAACCACCTATCCTTGACCATCCAACCGCCCTGAAGTAGAAGTATAATGATGGAACCACTGTCACACTATCACTGCGAGATATACCGCTATAAACCTGTACCAATAAACCTGAACCATGCATCAACTTGTACCTCAACCTTTAATCAACCTGTACCATAAAAAGTGCATCAACCATGCACCAACCTGTACCTCAACCTGTAATCAACCTGTACTATAAGCAAGTGCATCAACGATGCACCAACCTGTACCTGAACATGTAATCAACCTGTACCATAAACAAGTGCATCAACCATGCACCAACCTGTACCAAACAACCTGTAATCAACCTGTACCATAAACAAGTGCATCCAACCATGTACCAAGTATGTACCAATCATGTGTACTCTACTCATCAACTATGACTCATCAATATGTACCAACATCATCAACTATACACCTCATATATGTGTCAACTCATCAACTGCTTGTTTCAACCATGTACCCAACATGTACCTTAACCAAAATCCCTCATCAATTTCATCATCCAAATATGATTTGTAACTCTGTAATAGAACTAGTGTATATTATCACATACCTACAAACCTTCCTTAACTTTACCAACAAGAGACTAGCATTTTCATCAAACGTTTCTTTAGTCTCACAAGACTAGTTTTGGATCATTCAACAACCCTAACTTGAATTAATCATAACTTTGTACCTGTAATGAATAAAGATCTAAAATTGATACAAAATGTTCTTCAATGTGTTGTATGCAATTTTTCCAAGTGTCACTACTTGGAACCTCTCAGAAAAGTATTTATAGGAAAAATGGCACACCTTGCTGAATTTTGGCTTATTCTAGAGAGTGACCTTGTAGAGCATGCCCCGCACGAAATATTTGTTGAATTAATATGAAACTATTACACAACATAATAAAGAATATACTCTAATGAACACATTTTTTATTACTTAATTTGTATATTTTATGAATAAGTTATGACATTTTTACCCAAAACACTTGTTTTTAACTAGTTTCAGGACTAGCCACAAACCCTAATTTCCACGTAGTGTAACTCCAAACATACAACGGCCCAAAAGATTAATTTTTTACCAAAGATACTTGGATATGTTTCCTCAATGGAATAGCAATTTCACGGTCTGAATCATTCTAGAAAAAAAATTATTGCGAAAATGGTGAGATGACTTGAAAAAAAACATACCTTAGAAAGCATCATCAAAAGAATTTATCCTTCCTTGAATTCCGGCCTTCTTTTCTTCAATTTCCTCAGAAATTCGGCTTAGATATACTTTGGCTACCTCAGAAACCTATATTTATTCAATATTCTCAAGTGTGATTAAAATGAGAGAGCCTTGCCTCTTATTTATACTCTCCAAGTAGCTTCCTTAAAAACATCTTCTAGGTCACTTTACCCACTTTCCTTATTTTAGGGTTAACCCACTTCTAATTTCTCCATTAAATTTATTATTTAAATAATTTAGTTTGTATTAACTTTTAATTATAGTACACTCATCACTTCACTTTATTATTTACCTTCTAAAATCTCTTAAACCACTTTGACTACTTTGACCTTTTGGGGCTTCTAGATGACATGTGAGGGTCCTCTAACTTCGTAAGGCCATAACTCTCAAACCGTGAGGAGTTATGTGACATTCCACATACTACCAGAAATGGAATGACATGTACTATCCATATAGAATAGTATTACCTTCAAATATATCAAAAATCATATTGTTATCCATCAAAGAAACTTGGGTCCATTACCCAAACCTGGGTTCTCCAACTTCACATGGTCATAGCTCTCTAACCGTGAGAATTTATGTGATGTTTCACATACCACCGGAAATGGAATGACAAGAAATATCCATATAGGATAGTTTCCATGAAAAATTCACTGTCCTTCATCTTATTATTCCACAATTAATCATGGGTTCTCTTACTCCGCAAAACGTCTTCCCGTGAGGGCTTTCACCATAAGGGGACCACTTTCGAGTTCATCCATATTCACTTCTTATCAACCATGACAAGTCAATAATGAGTCATCTTTACATCAAACAATATTGGGTCCATTACCCAAACCTTTGTGTTGTGGGGCTTTCTTCAAGGGTTGACATCAATGACAACCAACCTTAATCAACATACACTCCTAGGTCTTCTTCGATATAGTTTACACTAGATTGCGGAACACTCTCTATGTAGGGTGAAATTATTACTTCTCTAAGGACTATGATATTCTTTCCATTCCAAGGAACAGATAAATGTGTCCCGTCAAGCAACAGGTATCCACCTGTTAGGGTTTGCCAATCTCTCCCCAAGATAATCGAATAATTGCTTACAGGCATATCAATCACCTGAATGCTGAGGGTTGTCCTTATCTCGGGATGAGCGCATAAAACCAAGGTTACATCCTTAATCTCACCTATGGTCGTTTGTTGCAGACTATTGTAGGAAAGCATGCTTCTGGCGTTTTCGCTTGTACAAGATAATCCTATCTCTTCCATAATAATCTTCGACATGACACTTGGGCCTGAACCACCATCAATGAGGCAATAGTGGGCGATTTTATCCATGATCTTTACATAAATATAAAAAGGGGGATTTTTTATAGGGTATCTAAAGTTATGTACACCTACTTTATTTACAGAAGAATCCTCTTTGCTTACCTCTTCGGAAAGATTGGCTACAACGAAAGATTTTTCTTCCATGAATTGTTTCAGATGCATTTGTTGTTCAGGGACGACAACCATGTCTAGAAGGGTTGCATATGCCTTGATGTTGGCCAATTGATTCAAGATATTGTATTTGGAAGAGGGGGGAGGAGGAGTGATTCCTTGACTCTCAAGAACTTTGGAAACCTGGGGCATAGCAATGGTTGAAGATGAACTCAGGTTAGAAGAACTGTGAGGAGGGTCAAATTTTCCTTTTGGGGTAGAGGCTTTGTTCCTAGTATTGATGACCATGACATCTTCTGGATCGGTGAAATATAGGACAACGATAGTGGCTTCTAGTCATTTACCAAATATCTTGTCTCTGGCACTCTTCCTTACCTCACATGTGGTTTCTTCGTGGTGTTCCTCGCAGAAGTTACACCAACTCTGAGGCAGGATAGGCTTCGGCTAGAAATTATTTTCAACCAGACTTCTAAAAGGAGGGGTAGAAGAGGATGAAGCTACAGGGGTGAGGGGGTTGACAGTACCTTTCTACTCAAAATCTATCATACGGTTATTCATGTCTTCTACCAGTTGTAAGAGAGCGAACATATATGTCTATCTAATTGATTCTCCCTGGGGTAGACCAGTTCGTTCAAGTTGTTCCTCAGACTCTGAGAAAGTGTACAGAGCAGAACCGAGATTATCAATGGACTTTTCTTCAAGCCTGTGATGGTAAGGAGAAGGAAATGCATTGTAGTAATGCATGAAGGTATCTTGGTTCTGGGGGCGGCTAAAGTCGGGATTTGATTATACAACTTGGTGAAACGCAAGTTGAAAGACCTGATGGTCTCACCATCTTTGTAAGTGACGTTATTATACTCCCTTAACTTCTCAGCAGGGCTTTTGGATTTCCCGTAAGTGGATCGGAACCAATAAATCAAATCCTCCCAAGTAGACAAGATCTTAGGAGGAAGGTCAAAGAAATTGGCCGCAACCTTTCCTTCCAAGGAATTGACAAACAGGCGCATGCAAGTGTCATTGTCGTTAGCCCCTATATTATGACAAGCATTCAAAAATGCCACTAGGTTTTCATTAGTACTGACAGTGTTATTTCCTGAAAACTTAGGAAAATTCTCTTTAAACTTCGGAAGCGGACGAGTAGCAGGTACTAGGTTAAGAGGAGAAGACACATGCCATGGTGTGGTTGTGACATCTTCTTCACACTAAAAAAGGCCATAATTTTTAATTACTTTGGTGGGGTTTGTAGTAGATTGGACTGGGATATGGTGGTTGTACAAGCTACCAATCACTGATGACGATGAATATTGGGAAGATGGAGCACTTCCAGTGCCACCAGATCCACCACTAGATGCCATTCTGTGGATGATAGGTGAGGGAAAGAACGATGAGTTGGATGAATCAGATAAAGTTCTCCTTAGATCACTTTGTTGGGAAGATAACACAACATTTCTCCTTCCAATTTCAGCAATAGGATTGATTTCAGGTGATAAGCCTCTTCTTCTTCTAGAAGCACGAGAATCTAAGGACATGAAATAAAGGCCAAAATTGAAGAAACGAAAGGTTATTGCTTATTTATGGGTTGCCTACATCTAGATTCCAATTTTTCTTGGACACTAATATCTCTTTCAATTGTTTCCTAAGAACGGTTAAGCTTAGCACGGGTCCTAGCAGTGTCTAAAATAGTACGGAACAGGTTCAAAGAAATGCTAGTCTGGTCTTGGAGACCGGGCTTAAGATTGGGTTGTCTTGCAATAAGAATAGTCATGCATAGAAAAACAATCAAGGAATAAAAACAGAAAAGAAAGATGTATCGATGAAAAATCGAGTATAGAATTTAACCAGAGAGATATCAAAGATCCCCCCAGTATGGTCACCAAATAAATGTTGAGGAAAAGATATGAATTGATCTTACTCAAGCATTTTTCAGACTTTACTTGGCTAAAGTAAAGTAGACGGGAATATCACCCTATGTTTATAGCCAACAAAAATATATATCCTAACTCACAAGTATTAATTACAAGTTCTTAGGCTAGTATTTTATCAACAAAAAGCTTGCTGGAAATTCATTTTTTATATATTTTTCTGAAAATATTAGTTGCTGAAATAAATGTAAGAACAGAAGTAAAGACACCAATATCATAATCAATATAGATGAGACATAAAACAACCCCTTATTTCATTCCAATTCACCAAAGAGTCATTGTATTTACAAAACTTCACACAAAAATCTTGGACCAAAGTCACACTTAGAAATCCCCGATGGAACATACAAAAGGACCTCTGACAGAAAACCAAAACTAAACTCTAAAAGTTGGATCAGCTTGCCACATATTGTTGTCCACTCGACTCTGCACAATAGCCTTTATCAGTCATGAAAGTTAATTCACAAATAGACAAGTCTACACAGACTATCAAAGATAGATCAACACCTCTGAAAAACAAGTGTCTGAATGATTTGATTCAGCCCTGAATGTTGTTGTCTACAATAAGACCCTGCTATCACAAAATAGAATTAGGCTATGATGAATATATGAATGAAATAAAACTGAACTATCTCAATATAACTCAAAGAGCGAACCTTAGCATGCTTTGTTCTTCTATCCTCCTCTTATTCCCCCCCTTAGTTCAAATTTTAACAATTTAGAATTGGTTAGAGTAGTTGAACTAACTTATTAGTTAAGTTAACATAAGGCCTTAACTAAATTTATTTAAGGAAGGGGGGGGAAGTAATAATCATAATAGGGTCATAATTAAATAATAACTAAAGGTGGGACCCCCTTGTGACTCCCCTAGTTACAACATTCATTACATCATAACATAATCCATTTGTTAAGCAAACACACTCCTTGTGTCTCCCTTTAAAACATATTTTCCTTTGACAATTTTAGCTCACAAAACTTGAAAATAATTCAGACTAATACTCATATACCCAAAATAAGACATGTTGTCCAAAATCCATGGAGTCCACTGTCATAAAACAATAAATGTCATAAAAATTAAAACCCATATTTTCCAATCTGTGAAGCAACCCTTCCTTGGTTGTTGTTGTCACCTCCTGATTTCCTTGTAATTGCCTTGAGTTGGTCAGATCCTTTAGGCTTTATCTCACTAATCACATGGGAACAATCATCCCTCAGATGCATCCATGAATACATAGATTTGTCAAAGTCATCGGAGGGTGAGGAAGGGGCAGCAACAAATTTTCCCTTATCATATGCATGGTGGGCTTCAGTCTTCAATCTCTTGCTGGCATGGGAGGATTGCACTGGAAAGTGGTTAGGGGAAGATTGGGAAATGGGGTTCAAAGGTGGGGGAGCAGGAAAGGTTAATTTTGGCCAGCCACGGTGTTGGGAGACTGTCGGGTGAACAATCTCCTACCACCCATCATTTTCTGGGACTTCAGGCTATAAAGAGACATGAGGAGGCACATGTATACTAGGGCTTGAGGGGCTTGGAAGGGAGGCCTTTCAGGCCTCGGTTGGACTATTCCCTGTCCAATCCAATTAAAGAACCCAACATAGAACAATTGGCCAAGCTCTTCAGAATCAACATCAAAATGTATTGAGAACCCAAGCCTCCTCGGGCCTCAGTTCTAGTTACCTCTACCTCTGTTTCCTCGGCCATGGATTCCATGACTGAAAAAACTCATCCTGCATATGTTAACAATTATCAAATAGTATTTTAAATAACCATGCATGACAACTCCTTAAAAATACGAAATATATTTGGCTCAGAATGTATCAGGATCATGCAATCCAATCCACACAAATTGTTCTAATGTTAATCAATGA
>SNQJ01S0181487.1:17327-36591 GCA_010110895.2 Picea sitchensis
TCTTCTAGTCAGGTTTATAAGGTCTTTCTCAGGTCTCTCTTATGCATGCCAGCCTGCTATTGGTCTATCTCTGCTAGCAGAATTTTTGAGTGTGGACTGTTGATGTTTTTCTGCCTGTCGTGGGTCTTCCCTACTAGCCGTTTCATCTTCTGAGCTTGCCGCTGGACTAGTGGTGTCTTCCCTTGCTTGTTCTTGGTTGCTCCAGCCTTACATGGGTTTTTTTGTGCTTGCCGTTGATGTTGTTGACTTGCTGGGTGCCGCCCTTGATATTTTGCTGATGCTGCCCTTGTTGGTCTGCTTTTACGGCACTTAATATTTCAGCAGGTGCCACCCGTGTTTTCTGTTACAGCCCTTAGTATTTCAGCAGGTGCCATCCCTGTGTTTGCTGTTACAGCCCTTAGTATTTCAGTAGGTGCCACCCCTGTGTTTACTGGTACAACCCTTGGCATTTGAGCAGGTGCCACCCCTGTATTTATGCTGTGCTGCCTTGTGTCTAAGCATCAGGACTGATTTTTTAGACTGCTGATATTTGCATCAGCTTGAAGAAGGCACCTGTGTTGGACTAAATATAGCTTTGCTTTTCTAGCCCTAGTTTGGACAGTGGTTTGGACTGTTTTGACTGTGGTTTCTCCAGCTTGTCGTGTTCTGATTTTTGCCTATCAATCTAAGAGTCCTTCTTGGCTTTATTCCCATGCCCATGAGGAGATCTACCCTGAGGGTTTGATCTATGATTTTTCTAAGCTTTTCTGAGCATACATTGGAGGAAGGTAACAACAGCAAATCAGATACCTTTGTTCTTTATTAAAGCTAAGGTAATATTCAGATCTGTGTTCAATAATATTGTTAGGTTATGCATCAGAATTTTATTATGCTTTGCTGGTCATTAATTTCAGTAGCTATTGATGTGAAATTTTTTAAGAATTTCTGTTTCTAGCTACCCTACTGTTTTACCCTTAAAATCTAACATAGATGATACAATGGTGGAGATTTGATCCCCAACATGTCAAATCAATGGCTACGATCTAATCTAAAACTCACTTTAAGTTTTGGACAAGCTCGAAAGAAGCTTCTCGCAGAAGGTTAACTAATTCTGATTAATAATTGCCATTCCCTAAGTTTCAACTTAGGAAATATTTAAATGATCACTAATCAGATTAATTAATCACATTTTCCTAAGTTAGACTTACTAAAAATTTAAATGACTTGGAGAAACATTAATCCTTGTGTCTTTTGCTTGCATGACACCTTGCCTAAGCAAAGACACCTGTCCGAGCTACTATATTTCAACACTCCTTAGCGAGGAAGGTGTTCTCCACTATTCCCATCTTATCCCTGAAGAAGAAAAACTTGCCTTTCATCAAGGCCTTGGTGAGAATATCTGCCACCTGTTCATTTGTAGGCACACACTGTAGTTTGACTGCACCCCTCTGCACACAATCTCGAATGAAGTGATACCTGATGTCGTTGTGCTTTGACCTATCATGGAACACTGGATTTTCAAAGAGTTTTATACGACTTTGATTATCACAATGTATGATGGTTAGCTCTAGCTTTTGACCAAACAATGCCATTAGCAGTTTCCAAAGCCATATGGCCTCACATGCTGCCATGTATTTTGCTTTTGTAGAACTCAATGCAACAAACTTCTGCTTCCTGCTAAACCAAGAGACAACCCCTGATACCAATCTGAAACAACACCCTGAAGTGCTTTTCCTGTCCAATGCATTGCTTGCGCAGTCTGCATCTGTAAAGCCCATCAACCTCACTCCATCTACCTGAGCATATCTCAAACCATACTCAATTGTGCCACGTAGGTACCTTAATATATGTTTCGCTGCTGTCTAATGTGCTCTCCTTGGTTCAACCAAGAACTGATTGAGAGTATTCACAACAAAACAAATGTCTGGCCTAGTATTGACCGGATACATGAGAGAGCCTATCAACTGTCTGTATAAGGTAGGGTCTGTTGCCGTCCTTATACACACTTGTAAACGCGAGCTAAGTCCGACTCACTTAGTGTGTCCTTGGAGGCACAATGCCTAGGTTCACAGCCCATGTTGTCACTTTCATCGGAACCTCTTACGTCTAGGCTCACTCCTAGGGAAGCCAAGGGGGTTAGTCCCTAGTTTCTAGTTAAGTTCTAGGAGTTGATTTTAGTTTGTTAAGGTTTGGGGGGATTCTAGCCTAAGATGCTAAGGCAACAATGCAAGATGCAAGGTTAGTATGTTAAACAAGCCTTTTCCTAGGGCAACTAAGACTAGTGCCTAAGATAGGGCAAGGGGTCAACTAAAGTTAAAGGATGATTTGTTACAAATATGATTACAAGATATACAAAAGAATAATTGAATCAAATATTAAATACAAGATTTACAAGTAAAGAATGTTAGGGTACAAAAAGCAAGCTAACCACTTTAAAGTATTTGTGTGCAGGATATAAGGAGATCAAAGCATCACCACATTTATGAGATTATCATCAACACATCATTATCATCAACAAAGAAGATTTGGAGATTTTAAGCACAAGGGTTATAAGGATGATGAAGATTATTTACTCTTAGTTATTAAACCCACAAACTATTTAGATGCTTAAGCCCAAGGTTGGATTATTAAAGGTTTCTTAAGATTATCAAGTTTTAATTACCTTTATTAAGATTTTCACCTAAGCCGCCTCCTCCTATTGCCAAATGGCCGTTGGATGCTCAAGATAGTATAGCAACGAGGCTAACCCTAGCTGTCACAGTCAACCCAAAGCATTGAGTTTTTACGGAAATGACACTCCTTCATGCCACGAGACCGTCCCCGGCCTATCACCGTCCGTTGCCCTCCTCAATACCCGTTTTAGATGGTGAAGATGGTGGTCTAAGGTACCCTAAAGAGTCTATTAAGTTGATATGTGAATTATGTAGACTTTTAGGTGTATTTTAGAGTGTTTTAATGATTTTATGACACTTTTAAAATGTGATTTAGTGACTTGCTCGAAACTCACTTCAACCTAAAATGTGTTGATTAAGTTTACAAATGAAGAGACATTAACACATATATGCTATGTGAGAGCAAATCACCAAATGCACCAATATGTAGCTTGCAAAGTTAAGAAACCAATTATAAAGGCAAGAACAACTTGCCAACAAGATTAAAAGAGATGAGCACACTTATCTTATGTTGATTTAGAACATTGAGATCAAAGCATAAGTGTGAGAAAAAAAAATTTAAGTTGTGAGCCTACACTATCAACTTAACCATGAAAGTTACTTCAAGTATGTGGCAAATGGCCTTAAGATAAATGCATGAAAGAAAAACACCATTCACTTAACTTATTGAAGCATTTAAACATTTAGGTCATTAGATCTAAGCATGTAAAATGAAAATTAAACTTTAAGGAGCTTAAACATGCAAGTAGATCTAGCTAAGTTGATTATGCCCAATAGGCTTAAGCTAAAGATTAATTATGTGTAAGATCTAGATCTAGAATATTTTAAACATTAAGCACTTAGATCAATAACACATATTAAACCCTAGCCTTACCACTTGGGGTATTCCTCTCCCAATAGGCAGGCAATTATTTAGTTTCACTTAATTTTAGAAAATAACTTGAGATAAACAAAGAGGCAAGCAACAAAGAGAAGTGAGCTAAGAGACAAACAAACCAAGCAAGGCTTAAACCCCACGTCTTAGGGTTTGGGAGATGCCTTTCATCTACCAAACCCCACGTCCTAACTCAAAAGAGGCAAAAAAAATGCAAAAATTGCAAGATCTATGCTAAACCCTAGCTACCCCAAGGCTCACACGTGGGAGGAGGCCGTACCACTCCTTCTCCCACAACTATGAGCCACTAAATCAACAAAAAGAGGAAGATTTATTCTCAAGAAAGATTAGAAATGAGAAAGAAGGTTGAGAAATAGTTACCAATCCCTTTGGGGGGTCTTTGAGTGTTGTGTGGATGCCTTTGGGTAGCCAAACCCCCTCTCAACCAGATCTGAACCTGCAAAAACCAGCAAGGTATCCTTGCTGGAAATGCTACACACAACAAGCAAAGTGAAGAAAAACTTTTGCCTTTTTAGGGCAAAAAATTTTCTTAAGAAAATTTGATAAAATTTGATATAAATAACCTATCTTGCTAAGTTAAACTAGCTGAAATATATATGAATGTGAACAACAATAAGAAGAAGAGTAAAGGGTGAGAAAGTATGGAGTTTGTATGTGTTTTAAGGAAAGAATTTTCCTTGGTGCATTCCCAATGAAACCCTTGAAGCGTAAAGGGTGAGAAAGTATGGAGTTTGTATGTGTTTCAACTTTCAAGGGAAGAATTTTCCTTGGTGCATTCCTAATGAAACCCTTGAAGCTAAACCTGCAAAACTTGAAAGGTGATGTGCATACAAGGGATAATATGTTGTATATACTAATAAGATGACATTTCAATCCTATCTAGCAAAACAAGATATATAGAGCTACAAGCATGTGCATTACTAGATCTACCCAAGTAACATTTTACCTAAGATCCAATGTGTGCAATCACCAAACAAATTTGAACAACTTTACCTCATGTGTATTGCAAGAAAAAGCATGTGCATAACTCTTCCAATAGTCCTCCAAAGTTTTCTCTTTATTACTCAAGAAGAGGATCTTGGAGAAAACTATCTCCAAAACCCTAAGAGCTAGAGAATGGAAAATGTGGAAAAAAAGAGAGAGAGAGTGAGAAATCAAGTAGCATAACATTAGCTCAAGATATGGTGAGTTGGGAGTGAGGAAATGGATCTATTTATACTTGGAGAGACAAACCTACCCCTCTTGGATCAAGGCCAAGTGTCCACCACCAAGCACACAATGAGATCCCAAGGCTAGGGCACACCATCTAGGGTTTAGATCTTAGATCTAGGGTGTAGAATGGTGAGGGAGGTGTTGGGATCAAGCAAAGGGTAGTGGGAGGTCTATGGGATTCGTGCTAAGGGAGAGGAAGAGGCCCCAAACATCAAAAACGAATTTTTCTTGGAGATCCACAAGAGGGGGGCATATCTCTCTTTGGAGGGCGCAACTTTTGGGGATGAGGAAAGGTAAGGGAGTGAAGTAATGTGGTAAGGGTGTTGGGTTAGGCTAGGGAATGCCGTGAGGGGTCAAGGGAGGCACACAAAACAAGAGGGGCGTCTCATCTCCTTCTAGAAACAAGCCACCACGTTTTTCCACCAAGGGGGGGCATCAATCCCCTAGGGGGACGTAATTTCTTGAGTGAAGTGAAGGGGTAAAGGGTTAGAAGAGGTTAAATCAAGGTTGGGTGGGTAGGAATGGTTTAGGAGTCTCTTTCTAACCGTCATCCATCATTAAATCATCCTTCTAACTCATTATTACAATTTTGCCATGATTGGACTTTAGCAATTAAAATTGTTGTTATTGACTGACTGACACTCCGGGTGGACAAACCCATAGCACAAGTTGTCCGACTGAGCTACAACTTGGTCCATGGATGTGGGGGGTGCTATTCCATTTATTTTTAGCACAAATACCCCCATCAAAAGTCCAAGGACCTAGTTTTTACAATTTTTGCTAAAAAATAATCAATTAATTACATAATTAAACCTCCAAACTTAGGGAAATTTAATTAAAAATTAATTAATTAAAAAAAACTAACTTAGACTCGACGGAATTCCGCGAAACTTTCTAAGATGTCTTGCATGGTCATTTATAATGATTCCCTATAATAGTTACCAAAAGATAAGCCCACTAGAACGTCGTTCACCACTTTGGAGGAATTATTGCAAGTGTGAGGGAAAAACTCAAGGGAAATCAATAAGGCTGAAAAGCCTGTTGACCACCTATTCAACTAGAGGGTCAACTCCATATACCATGAAGATATGCACCTGATGGTGCTACCATTTTGAAGACTTACTGGTTCTACAAGGCAATTTTGGCCTTCAACATTTTAATGTAATTGGAATTTCCGCTCCCTTGCGTGGGATAATAATGTAATAAGTCTACATGGATCATAGTTTAGGTCAGTTGCATTAGGTTTTCTTCATTAGGAGAGTTCCTTTCACTGAGTGTTTTTTATCCTCGGGTTATTAATTTGGCTTTAGGGCCTTATTGATTTCCCATGAGTTTTTCACTCCTCACAATAATTTCTCCAAAGTAGTGAAAGGCGTTCTAGTGGACGAGACCTATGCAACTAAGGTCTAGGAATGTTGTAAATGACCATGTTAATGCAACTAAGGTCTAGGGAATGCTGGTAAATGACCATGTTAGACATCAACCTTGAGTCTCATGGAATCTGCTAAGTTTGAGGTGATTTTTTAAATAATTAAAATTCCCAAGAACTGGGATTTTTTAATTATTTTCGATAAAATGTAAAAAATGTCCTGGCATGGTATAGTATGAGTACTCAAATCAAATGGTTCATACACCCCCACACCCTTGGACCAAGTCTCAAATCATTTGGACAAGTTTTGCTAAGTCTTTGTCCAAGCTTTCTAGTCAAAGTCAGTAGAAAATCAGCATGTAATTGGCTTAATTAAAATTGTCGACTTTTGTAAAAGTCATGAAAGTCATGAAGTCATGAGAGAGTGTGGGAAAGTATCCCAATAGCCTTTCCCAAGTTAAAAACACTTTCCAACTTTAAAAACCCACCTTAGCCTAACCTACAACCCACTTTCATCATTCTCCTAGAAGAGCCCCCCCTCTTGCTCATATTTCATAAAAAATGAAATCCACCATGGGAACCCCTAAAAACTTAGGGAAGTTCCCCACTTGCCCCCACTTGAATATTAGATAAAGGAAAAGGGGGTTTCCCCCCTTCCCAACCTTCCCTCAACCACATCCCATCACTCTCTTGAGGAAGAGGTGCGCCTCCCTTGATGAGACCTTCTTCATTTAGATGGCTGCCACCAAGCTCATCCAAGTGGCCTCCTCCCCTTTCCCATAACCAAACCCTCCCTCCCTCATTTCAAATATTCTATCTTCATAGTATTATATTATGCCAAAATTCTTATCTTCTCTCACTCTCTCATGTGCTCTCATGTGCTCTCTCATGTGCAAGTTTTGTCACAAGTCTTTGTGATAAGATTTTGGTGGAAAATAAAGAAAGCTTTGGAGAAAATTTGGTGCATTGGGAGTCTCTTGGTGTGCCAATATGTGGGTTGAGGATATATTTCTCTATTTGCTTCATGTTTTGCATTCAATAGATTATATGTGAAGATTTAAGAAAAGTAGTTTGCTTGAATATAGTTATATTGATAGTAGTATTGCTATTGGTTATGTGGTAAGTCCTAAGTAGTTTGGAAAGTATTTTGCAACCTTCTTTGGATGCTCTCACCTCATCTCATTCTGTGAAGCTTATTGGAAGTCACTAAAAGTTAAAGAGAGTTGGCTCTAGAGTGGAGAGCCAACACTCTTTAATTTTTCAAAGTTTTAATAATTATCTACCCTTTGTTTCCTTGTTCTCTTTATGTTTCTAATGTATTGTGGTGATATGGGATAGATCATAAAAGTTTCACTAAAGATCTCAAATCTTTTATTCAAGTTCATATTTATTTTGGGCTAACCTAGCTAACATTGTCTTGGTTTTGTAGCATTTGAATGAATCCTTTAACATTATTTTATGCAGATTTTAGCACAAAGGAAGAGTTGCTACAAGGGCGTTAGCTCCCAAGGCCTCCAAAGGCATCTTCAAGTTGGGACATCAAGTCCATCCTCCTTCATCTTAATTAAAAATATTAACCACCCTGAGAGTTCCTTTGGGTATTTCTTGTGAATTTGCACATAAAATCTGATATTGTAATAGTTAGGATTTCCCTTTTGCCTTTCATTTTTTACATCCATACGACAACACTAGGCATTGTGCCTCCACTTGTGCCATAGTTGTGGGTTTGAATTTTTATTTCCAAAGTTTTTATTTTCTTTCATAATACTCCAACTTGGCTAACACTAGGCATTAGCTCCACTTGTGCCATATTGTTGGAGTAGTTTTGCTTTCAAGTCTTGACATTCTTTCAAAGCAATTTAACTTCAATAATTTAGTTATACCATCATTGGTCAAACGGTACGCATTGCGCATCCACATGACCGGAATAGTGAGACAACAATAATTTCATTTAATTTGTAAGCAAGCAATAATCCAATTTCATCATTTGTTTACGGCAAACTACTACATCTCAATACTTTTACTTTGCCCACCTTGCAAGAGGGTGGCCTCAAGCCATTCCTTGCAATAATGAAAGGTTTGTTTTAATTTAAAAAATCATTGCCTGTTGTACTTATCAACGCTGTCTCGTATTCCTTCCCCTTGCCACTTTGTTGATCTTGGGTGATAAGAAAGGGCAAAGGTTGGAGGCAGTAATTAGGCATCCACATTCTCTCTTTGGTGAACAATTTTAGTTTGGGTAGTCACATAGTCTAGACAAACATTCACATCTAACTCTAATTGAAGTAACAGTATAAAATTTATTTAGCTACACATTACATTCATAACACTTGCAACACGATTTCATTTCACAACATAATATCTCAATTTCATTTTACAAGAATCTATGGTGGTGTGATTCATTTACAAGCAAGTTCTCATTTCAAGTCTTCACAATCACATTTAAGGCATTTCTAAGTTCTCATATATTTGTTTTTTAAAGCAATCAACAATTCAAGGCAATATCTAATTAGACATCTCTTTAGATTGGTCTAAAATCTATTTTCCCTTCTTGTTCATTTGTAATTTCATCTAATGTGCTTATTCATGT
This sequence comes from Picea sitchensis, assembly GCA_010110895.2. Taxonomy (NCBI): domain Eukaryota; kingdom Viridiplantae; phylum Streptophyta; class Pinopsida; order Pinales; family Pinaceae; genus Picea; species Picea sitchensis. The sequence goes on from SNQJ01S0181487.1 coordinate 26,045, forward strand.
TCATAATCGTCATATGTATGATATATTTCACCTTTTCATTTTGTGAGTTGAATGTTTCTTTTATCTAATTATCTCTTTCATGCATATGGTGTAATCATCTAGTTTATTTTCTCATTGTAAGTTATCTTCCAAATATTTAATTTGTATCATTTCAAGTTAAATATCTCAATTATAACATAATTTCATGGTATCCTATAGCATTATTTGTCTCTTGTATAAGTTGTATTCAATCTTTTTAATTGTATAATCTAATTGACCCCTTGCCCAACCTAGGCACTAGTCATAGTTGACTTAGGGAAAGGCTTGATTCTCATTCTAACGATTTGCATTTGCATTTTGCTTGCCATACAGGCTGCTTCTCACCTTTAATGAACTAAAAATTAACTCCTAGAATTCTCTTAATAATTCACATAGTAACTAGGTTCACCCCTGGCTTCCCTAGAGGTTTTAATGAAGAGGTTCAGTCAAAGACAGGGTTTGAACCTAATAGCCTCTATGACACACCAAGTGAGTGACTTAGCTCACTTTGCAAGTGGGGTAAGGGACCACAACAAGCTTCCACTGATAACCCGAGGATAAAAACCTCTATGAGCGGAACTCTCCCAGTAAAATTCCATCCCATGTAACCTAGACTCTAGACATGGCTCATGCAGTACCTATTATTATCGGAAGCCACTAGGTGCTTAAAATTCCACAAAAGAAGTGTCAGCCAACAATTTATAGAACTGGGGTGCCCACGCAGGGGTGCGAAAATTCCAGTTACAAAAAGAAGTGCTGGGGCCAAACAATGCCCTATAGAACCAAAAGTCTTCAACAAATTTGCATTTGATGATGCATCTCTTCATGGCACATGGAGTTGACCACCTATGTTGGAGAGGCGGTCAATAGGGTCCATTGCCTCCTGCTTGGAAGCATCTATCTTCTTCCAATTAGTAACCATGGGTGTAAGCATCTATCTTCTCCCACTGTGTATTTCCCCTGTCCTAGGAAAATTTCGCCATCTCGCTGCCACACCTTCAATCCAAGAAAATAGTGCATCAACCCCAAGTCCTTCATATTGAACTCCGAAGCAAGATCCCTCTTGCATTTTGCTATGAGCCTCTATGAACCTCTCAGAAATAGATCATCCACATATAACACGAGAATGAGTGGTTCTCCCCCTATCATAATATAGTAGTGGTTCGAGTCCGCCTCACTACTCTTCACGAAGCCCATGCCCTGCAAGTAACTATCAATGCACTCATACCACGCTCTGGGTGCCTGCTTGAGCCTATACAGTGCTCTCTTCAGTTTGCATACATGGGACTCCCTCCTCTATGCCTTAAAACCTTTTGTTTGTTCTATATACACTTCCTCCTCAATAACTCCATTGAGAAAAGTCGTCTTGACGTCTATGTGATGAATCTGCCAATCCATCTCTGCTGCTAATGAGATTACAACCTCGATGTAAGTATATCTAGCTACCGGGTCAAATGTCTCGTCATAGTCAACTCCCTCTTTCTGAGAGAACCCCTTGGCCACGAACATGGCTTTGAATTTCTCAATGCTGCCATCTGCAACATGCTTGATCTTATAGATCTAGCGAGACCCAACCACTAACTTTCCTTCTGGTCTTGGCACCACCTCCCAAGCATCATTTTTCATGATGGAGGCATGCTCCTCCACCATGGCATCCTACCAAACCTGCTGTTGTGATGCCTCTTGAAAATTGGAAGGCTCGCTGTCAATGAGATCACTCATCAACGCCATATACCCTGAGTATCGCTATGGTGGCCTGCTCTTTCTGACACTTGTCCTAGGAGCACCCACGAACTCCTGAGCATCTTGTAATGTCTAAGTAACCTCTCGACTCCTCTTCCTACCTGCAGTAGGAGGTACAATATCAGTGGGTGGAGCTTCCTGCTCCTCATCCTCCATAATTGTCTGTATACTAGTCCTTGTACCTATACCTCTACCAACCTGTACCTGCGACTCCTCCTCCTTTGGAGCTAACAAATCCTGATGCCTACCGCTGCTGGCACATCATAAGAATTTCTGAACGCCTTCTCCTCCTCGAATCTCACGCCTTCTCCTCCTTTGGAGCTTCATCCTCTTATCTGAGGGAGCGTGACAATAGACTAGGCAACCAAAAATCCTGAAGTGACCAACTTCCGACTTTTTCCCTGTAAATGCCTCTTCAGGAGTCAATCTCTCCAACACTTTGTGAGGACTCTTGTTCTGTATGTATACCGTAGTACTGCATGCCTCTACCCATAAAAACTTGGGCAGATCCTGGTCATATAACGTCGCTCAAGCAACACCAACGACCAAGTTCTTTCGTTTCGCTACCCCATTCTGCTGAGGGTTGTAGGGAACTGTCAATTCCTTATAGATCCCTACTTGTGCGCAAAAATCCTTGAAGGCTTTCCCCGTGTACTCACCTCCATTGTCTGATCTGAGAACCTTTATCTTCCTTCCTATCGCATTCTCCACAAGAGCCTTAAACTCTTGGAAGCGACTGAAGGCCTCATCTTTGGCCCTCATGAAGTAGATCTAGGTTTACTTGGAGAAATCATCGATGAATGTGACAAAGTACTCACATCTCGTCAAGGATGCTGAAGAGACAGGCCCACATACATTTGAATGCACTAAATCCAAAATGCCCTTTGATCTACTGTCATTGCATGGAAAAGCTGTCTTTGCATACTTTCCCAAAGCACACCCCTTACACATGTCACTATGCTCGATGCTCAACTCTGGAAGGCCAGTCACTATCTCCTTGAGCATGTTAAGTGCCCCATGGTGTAAGTGAGCCATCTTTCTATGCCACTACTGTCCCATATACTTGCTGCTTCCTATCAAAGCTCGAGGTGACTCAAACTGCAACCTGTATAACTTAAGTGTCCTAATTCCTATCAGCTTGGTCTTCTTCGAACCCTGGGGCTGAATGTAGACTTTCGGTCCGCTGAATCACACATCATACCCTTTGTCTTGATGCGTCGAAACTGATATCAGGTTCTTTGTCATCCCTGGTACGAAAAACACATTTGTAAAACCAAATGTCTTGCCTGACTCCCTTTTAAAGGTGACTGTCCCTCGTCCCATTGGAGTACATTTGGACTTATTCCTCATTTCTTTATCGAAGTCTATCTCCTCCTCTCTGAAATTGGAGAAGTGTTCTCTAACTCCTGTCATATGATATGACACACCACTATTAATATACCACACCCCTGTGGCCTTTGTGCCTGAGCTAGAGAAGCAAGTGATGAGTGAGAAATCCTCATCAAACCTGGAAGAAAACTCGTCAATATCAGCTGAAGCAACTGTCTGTGGCTTCTTTTTGTTCTTCTTAGTAGGACATTGACTGACATAGTGTCCTGGTTTGTGACAAGCAAAACATTTGACTTTGCTCATGTCACGTTTCTTCTCTCCTTTGGAGGTCTGCCCACTTCTTGACCCTTTCTTGGTTTTAGCTTTTCCCTTTCTTGCAAGAGAAATATTTTCTTCTTCCTCACCCTTGTGATGAATGCTGCTGCCACAGAGAGATGCTAACCTCAATTCCTCTTGCATGAAGTCATCCCACAATCGATCCCAATCGAGAGTGTGTTCCCTGGCAACAATGCTTCTCACAAAGACATCCCATGACTTGGAGAATCCATTCAAGGCTATCCTCACAAGTTCAGTGTCCTCCACACTCTCTTCAACATCTTCCAATTCATGCTTTACTTGTCTGATTTTAGTGAGGTAGGAGGATACACTGTCCCCCTTTAACATTTTAGTATTTTGAAGTTTCTCCTTTAGAACCGTCTTTCTGTTGAGATTCGAATTGTGGTACAATTTGATGATGGTTTCCCACATCTTCCTGGTTGTATCCAATCCTGAGAGGTGAGGGACGATATGGTCCTTAACTCCGTCTAAGATGATATGCCTTGCCTTGACATCGTTCTTCCTGTGAGCATCAACTTGTTGTGCTTCAGTTGTAACTGTAATAATCTTAAGTGCAAATTCCTTGAGCCCATGCTCCTCTAATGACAACAGTAAATGCTCGTTCCAGATGCCAAAGTTAGATGCTCCATCTAACTTGTCCTTGAATCTCATACTTGAAACTGACATGATTCCGAAACTCTTCTACCACAACCTCCTGCGTTTGAAGATTATTGCTGGATGAAAATTCCTGTGTAAACCCTTGGCTTCCTTCTCAAAGGAAAAGCTCTGGTACCATGTTAAATTTCTTTAAGCCCAATAATCTAATTTTTGAATCCAATAAATTTTTATGCCCAGAACAAGAACTAGAACAAATTCTAAATTCTGATCTATGAAACATAGATATAACTGAGCAAATTAACCCTTGCAAAACACAACGAAAAATAGAGAAACCATTTACACAACTTCAACACAACAAATTTACCTTGGATACCCCAACTCCGAGGAAAACTAGCAAAGGAGGGTTTTATTATTAGCTTCAACAAATCCAGAAAATGTTTACAAAATAAATCTCGGCCAAACTTGGCACTATCTTCCATAGATAAATTCTGCTTGGATCTAAGCCTATGGTTCGCTGAGTCTTGGCCTCTGCCTCATGGCTCTGTTGTCTGCATATGACGTGGCTGTAGGTGTGGCTGTGGGACCTCACGGGCCCACGACTTGGGTCGATCTGAGTTGGAGAGGCTATGACCTTGCTCCCTCTCTCTCTCTCGGCTTCAACCTCGACCCCAAACTCGGCTCCAACGCCCCTTTCTCAGCCTCTACAACAGATACGACCCTCACGGCCTTAGCATACCAAGAACTCGGCCCCTCCTGCTAGGAAATGAAGGCCAACAACCTTTCGATCTCCCTCTCGGCACCTGAACTCTTCGAAGAATGAATCCTCCCTAACACACTTTTGATTTGCAGTTGAAACCCTCAGTGTCACTCTCACTAAGTCCATTTCTCCTCAAGCCACCCCTTCTCCTTTTAAATCTCTGGCTAGATGATTCAATGGTGGAGATTTGATCCCCAACATGTCAAATCAATGGCTACGATCTAATCTGAAACTCACTTTGAGTTTTGGATAAGCTCAAAAGAAGCTTCTCGCATAAGGTTAACTGATATTGATTAATAATTGCCATTCCCTAAGTTTCAACTTAGGAGATATTTAAATGATCACTAATCAAATTAATTAATCACATTTTCCTAAGTTAGACTTAGGAAAAATTTAAATGACTTGGAGAAACATTAATCCTTGTGTCTTTTGCTTGCATGACACCTTGCCTAAGCAAAGACACCTGTCCGAGCTACGATATTTCAACATTATCAATGTACTAATGTGATGCATTTCTTAGGATATAGTGAATGTCCCCTTCATTTTTGGTGGATGTTCATTTCCTTAAGATGGGAAAAGGGAGAAATCTTGATAACAATTGTTTTCAAGTGATACAACTTTTGATTGTCTAGTTTACTGATGGAATGCATTTGACATTAGTTAAAAATGTGTATTGCCCCCTATTACCACACGAACCGACACCTTAGCTCAAAGTCCCAAAGATGGGTGCCAACTTTGTGGAACTTAGAAGGTTGGCTACTGTCACCTCACCAAGTCTCCCCTGCACTTTAGACTCAAGAAAGGTTTCATAGTGAAGGGGTGTTTCCCTATGGGTTAAGTAGGCTCACTTTGTGTATTAGGAGTGGGAGTAAAGAAGATGGATTAATAGATGGGCTTGAGGGTGATTAGTGAAAGGGAGACTAGTGCCTCACCTACTTGGGCTATGGACTCACTTGGGCAATTTTAGGAGGGAAAGTTGAGGGTTTATAGGCAACTACTAGACATGTTCTAAACACCTAAACTTGGTTCAACAAAAGATTTTGATGGTTAGGGTTTTACAAAATATGCGAGGGAGAGGGTCACTTAAGATGCCTTCTCAAAGCAAGTGCAAGGTAGTCCCCACCCCAAAGATTGTATACATACATACCTACTACTTAAATATTAGCATATGAAATGTATTGGTTTTGATGGTAGATGGATAGAGACTATACCATAAGACTAAGCTATATTACTATATCATAAGACCAAGCTACATCATAAGACTTTCCCACTCATATGTAAAGGATTTTGCACCATATGCCAAAATCGTGTAAGTGCTATGTTCAACAACATAGGCACTAAGAAGTACTCCACCATAATCTAGCTTTCTCAACCAAAAATTAGCACCATAAGCAAGTCGAATGATGCTCATCATCACATCAAATCATCTAGAAACCATCACCATCTAAGCACTAATGAGTACATCAAGTAATCATGAAGAATGCAACACCAACTCAAACAATACAACCCCCAAGAGCACCACATGATCCTCAAGGACGACCATCATGCTCAACAATCCTCAAGCCAAGAAAATTCCCTGCAAATTGACCTTGAAAGTACAATTGCCACTCGTGTATATGAGGGGCAACACCCCCCTTTAATGATAATAATTTTTTCTATATATTTGTTCAATAATCTTGTTATTTGGAAAGTTATAAACATCTGTTAAGGCATCTAAGGCCCTAACACTCATTTATTATTAGTTTATTAGTTATGATTTGGTCGGCTTAGTGGTAGGTTACATCATGCTCACTTTATCTCCTATTTATAATAAAGGAGAATCATTTGTATAATCATCTCATCTTGTCTTCTTAATTCGATATATTGTAAATGGAGGTTTCTCCCTCGAAGTGGATTGTATTCATTGACTATTTTAAAGTTTGGTTCATAACATTTGGTATTAGAGCATACGATCCTAGGGTTTCGCTCCTTCAACCAGGACATATTGACATTTTCACTATAACTTGTTTTCTAGAAGAAATCAAACAACAAAATTTTGAGACTGAGGAGATATAGAGAAATGACGTCTGGTCAAAATTTCAGATTCCAGTTCGTTATATTTTCGGAGATATCTTCTGTGGAAGTTAGGGTTTGCGACTGGTTGTAAAATTAGTCTCAAAACGAGTCATATTTTTATTTTTGCTATATGTTAGATTTTAGGGAAAAAGTGAAACAATGACATTCTTTTTAAATTCTGTTCACTAATACAATTTTAGATCAGCACATTAAACCAAGATATAAACAGATCTGTATGCATGAAATTAAAAATTCTGAACATAAACAAATTTTCTGAGTACAGAAAAACAAATCCTAGCTTACCTCTTAGCCAATGAAAAATGTGTACCTGTCACATGTAGATGTATGCCTCTGTAAGTATGCTCAGATGAAGTTTAAGTTCATATATCAAACCTCTAGGGTTTGAACTCTGCCAAGAGAACCGTGGGACAGTTTTGCCATAGATAGTAAAACCCCAATGGAAATAATAACAAACCAAAGTCATAAAAGCAAATAACCCCAATGAGAAAACCTCCAATAAACAGTGATAGCACAACAAGGAAATCAATCACTAGAGAACCCTCAGATCTGGAATACAAGTGTCAAAAGCCTCCATTAAGCAAACACACTCAGATCTGAAAAACAAGTGGCTCCATAAGCAAAACAACTCAGATCTGAAAAGTCAATGGCCCCATAAGCAAACAAAAAAACTCAGATCTGAAATCTCAATGGCTCTATAAGCAAACAACTCAGATCTGAAAGGTCAATGTCCAAAAACTCAGATCTGAAATCTCATTGTCAAACCCTCCATAAGAAAACATAAGCTCAGATCTGAAATCTCAATGGCTCTATAAGCAAACAACTCAGATCTGAAAAGTCAATGTCTCCATAAGCAAACAAAAGCTCAGATCTGAAATCTCAGTGTCAAACCCTCCATAAGAAAACATTTCAGCACAAGGAGGACCCAACAGGGGCTTCAAATCAACACATGACAACTAGGAGGAGAGGCCGTGGCTACAACTGTTATAGATAGAGGGGCCGCGACTTTCTATACAGTCCTGGCAGTCAAATAGAAGGGGGCCGCAGCTCTTGCACAATCCTAGCTGTCAAGTAGAGAGGGGCTGCAACTCTTATACAACAGAGCTGGTAGTCAAGAAAGAGGGGTCGTATGCACCCTATACACTAGCTAAAAACATGGAGGAGCTGCCAGCCTATATAAAGACCCATCAACTTCTGACACTGATACTCAAGAGAGAAGCCACACCAACTAGAGAAAGATCTGGCTGCTCAAAGGAGATACCTCAATATCTCTTGCACTAGCAAACAATCAAAGAAAAGTATGCAAGACCAAAACAAAAATCAGATCTGAATCTGATCCACCAATAGAAGAGGCCACATCAACACAAGAGCAAAATACTGAGGTAGCCGCAGCAAAGAGAGAGAGGAGAGAGTGAGAGTGTAAGTCCAATCATAAAATACAAAGGGTAGGGTCTAATTTATAGTTAAGGAGAGGGGTTAGGGTAATTAGAAATATAATTAGTTATTGACATTTAATTAATATAAATATTAATTAATATGTCAATTAATATTTAATTAAAACCCTAATCACATATGAAACCCTAATCCCATAAATAAAATTCCCATCACATAAAACAAGATCGCCATCACATAAAACAATAGTGAAGGCAAACAACAAAGGGTTACCTTTTAAGACAAAGTCAAGGGGAGTTACATATGGCAAAGCATGTCCACATGAGTCTCATAGTGACCTATAAACTTTATCATCACTGCATTAGGGGGTACATCATCAATGTGATCAAGTCCATCTTCATAGACACTGCTAGATACATCCAGGAGAGAAGAAGAGGATCACATATCAACACATCTTGGTATTACACCAAGATCTACCTGGTCAGGTACCAGGTTGCCCCGGAACACATCTGGGGGCCCTAGAACATATCTAGGGTCTTATCCACCAAGGTACAAGACCAAGGATCAACCCATGCTTTAGGTATGGCTACCCTGGAACACATCCAGGGGCCCTTGTCATATCTAGGGACTTTTATCAACCACCAAGGAACACATCCAAGGATCAATCCAAGCTCAGGACAAGGTTTCCCTGGAACACATCCAGGGGCCCTATAATACATCTAGGGTATTTACTGCTTGGTCCCAGACCAAGAACTCCAGTCATCTACTTGGGGCCCACACAAGGGTCTTTACTGCTTGGTCCCAGACCAAGAACCCCAGTCATCTACTGGGGGGCCCTCACAAGGGACTTTACTACTTGGTCCAAGACCAAGAACCCCAGTCAACTACTGGGGGCCCTCACAAGGGTCTTTACTGCTTGGTCCCAGACCAAGAATCCTAGTCATCTACTGGGGGCCCTCACAAGGGTCTTTTGCCATGGCACTAACTGCTTGGTCCCAGACCAAGAACCCCAGGAGTGTACTGGGGGCCCTAGTCCACAACTAGGGTCTTAAGCCATCCTCCAAGGAGAATGGCTCTTGTAGCTGCATTAAATTCAACACTCCCTCTTAGCAAGAGAGGCATTCTCAACAACACCAAGCTTGTCACGAAAGTACACAAACTTTGTCAAGGATAGTGGCTTGGTCAAAATATCCGCCGTCTGTTCTGCCGTCAGAACATACTAAATACTGAGAATGTTCTTTTGCACCATGTCCCAGACATAGTGATATCTCATCTCAATATGTTTCGACCTGTCGTGAAACACTGGATTCTCGGAGAGCTTTATACAACTCTGGTTGTCACAGTGAATGACTGTGGGTTCTAGCTCTGCACTGAACAAGTCTGAAAGTAGCTTCCTAAGCCACACTGCTTCTCTTCTAGCAACACTTGCAACAATGTATTCTGCTTCTGCAGTGCTCTGGGCTATGGAGCCCTGTTTCTTGTTGGACGAGGAAATCATCGCTGAACCCAAACTGAAACAATATTCGAAAGTGCTCTTCCGATCCACTGTACTGCCCATCCAATCTAAATCTGTAATTCATGAAGCATTACACCTCCACTGGAAGTGTATCTGAGACCAAAAGCTATAGTTCCCCGAACATATCTCAGAATATGCTTAACAACAATCATATGTATATACACATAAACTGGCTGAGGGTATTTTCCGCATGATAAATATCCGGTCTTGTATGTATAAGATACATCAAGGACTCAAAGAGGTCTTCCAAATCTAAAACTGTCGCTTGATCTTGTAACTTCTTCAGTTTATAAATCATCGGTGTGGATATGGACTTACAGTCCAACATGTCAAGTCTGCAGAGCATATCAACTGCATACTTTCTCTTGTGAGAGAAACATCTCACCCGGTTTCTACCACACCTATAAGCTCAGAAAATAATGCAAAAGACCCAAGTCTTTCATTTCAACTTCTATTGAAAAACTCCCTCTTAGTCTGAGCTATCAAAAAATTTCTTTCCTGTAAGGAATAGATCATCCTAAGATAACATGATGAATTTGTACAATCTTTATATAAAGATCGAGATCTGCAATACTCTTGGTGAACCCAAGACTCTGTAGAGAGATTGTCAATACTTTCATACCAAGCTCTCGGAGCTTGTAACAATATATGGGATACTTTGATCCGGATTTATGTAGTAACACAATGAAATACAGAAATACACATAAACACAGAGATGCAGCGGAAATAAGACTTCATTTCATTAATAACAAATGACTGAAATATGCTTACAGACAGAATGGAAAT